>APFE030752009.1:88959-173209 GCA_000404065.3 Pinus taeda
CATCAAACAGGTTTACAGAGTCTCCATTCTCACTGATGTTTAAATTTTGGTGAGTTTGAGACTTGTAGGTTTCACTCTTGATCACTTCAGTCAAAGGAACTGAAATTTTTAATTTAGCTACTTATGCTCCCAAATTAAAAGGCAGAGGGGCTTTTCTACTTGAGGGTTTGAGATTTTCACAGTAGGATTTTGAGTAGGAAGTTCTTCGTTCTCAACAATTGGGATCTTTTTGTGTGGATTTTCTAATATGATGTTTTAAGGTTGATTAACAGTTTCCTTGGAAGGAATAGAATTGGATGGTTGATCATTAGAGGGTTGATTTAAGGTTATGTATTTAATGATGGGGCTAGGAGGGTTCTGGTTTGTTCCAGAAAGGATTTGAATAGTTTTGCTAACTGGAGAGGCTTTTATATTCTTTGGTTGATTAGGCATTATCTTCGTGGTTTGGTCAGGAGTATCAAAATTCATTTTACTCCTCAAGTTATATTGTTTATGGACTTAAAAAATGGAAGAATCAAACCCCTATTTACAGTCAAATGATTCTCCTATTTGAATCTGCAAATGTGGTAGCATATGCAGTTCCTGCTCATCTTAAGTCAAGAAAACTGTATCTTCATCATCCAACCCCATCAGATTAATCTGTGAGTCTTGTTTAGGCTCATCAGGATGAGATGTTTTAGCATAGTTTTCTTGGAATGGCAGCCTAATTTTTTGATCAGGTCCATTTTTATAGTGTTTTGATTTTGATTTTGCCTAAAATTTGGATTTCTAACAGAAGGTTCTTGTTGATTATCCCATTGAGGCTCTCTCTCCATGTTTTCTACCCTACCCATAAGTTTCTCCATGCTTTTGGTCAGGACATCTATCTTAAGATCTGAGGGTGACGTTTCATCTTTAATGGCTCCTCTTCTGTCGTTCCTAACTCTGGCTCTTTTTGCTAATAGATTGGCATGTACGCTTATAGCTACACTCTGCATGTCTTCTAAGGTAGGGGGTTTTTATTCTCTAAGTTGAAAGGCCATGTCTATATCAAATCCATCGGGGAATATTATTAAAGCTAGACTAGGTGAGGGTCTAAGCTCTAAAGGTATGGCATTGTAAATTTTGTTAAATCGGGTGGAGTAATCTTGGACTGTTTCATTTAGTCCTTTTTTAATGTTTTCATATTCTGACAAAATCTGAAGATGGTTTTTCTTTTTATCCCATCTATTTAAGAATTACTGATAAAAAACTTCTAAACTATCTATGCTATGTGCAGGTAAAGCTCTGAACCATGTGTTATAGACATTTTTGGGCATTTCAACCCCAATCACAAATTTCCATAAACTAAGGGCTCTTAAGTCCCTAAAAGTGTTGCTTCACTACCTAAAGGAACAAGGTCAACTAATACATCATCTCCCAGAAGTTTCCACGAAAAACTGCTCATAAAAGGTCAAAACTAGACCATACTGAAAGCTCAATGCAGAGGGTGCATGCATATCACTTCCAAATACAGGGGTCAATGACATACTATTTTCTCCTCTGTAGGGTGCGATGGTCGAGAATGGACAAATGGAAGGGACAAAATGCGAGGTGGAAGATCATGGAATCTTCCAGAAGCTTCCGCTCTGACACTTGCCACTCCATTTTCGACCAGGGATGAGTAAGAGATCATCATTCTCCAAGTGGAAGCTGGAGCTATCAGAGAGAGGACACTAATCAAGATCCTAAAAGATGACTCACCTCTCTGTAATCATCTATATATGGATCCCTCATCATAGATATCGAGAGGCTGGAATTTTGTAACTTATAGAGAAGTGCTGTCAGTATTCTGGTGTACATTCACAGTGTTGGGTGATTTTTCTTTGCTTGAGGTGAAGAAGGGCTTCTTAGCTGGAGGATGATGCTGGGTCAGAGCTGCTCATGGTTGTAATCCTCTTGCTACTTTTTATCTAAATAAAGCTATTCTTGTTTCCTTCCATATTCTTGTGTATTTGTTTATATATTCTTGTATATGGTTAATGCACATTTGATCCTACATTATTTACGAACTTAGATCCTAGTTTCTTGCATAGTAGTATGTTGTTGTGATTCTATAGGTCCTTTTGAAGCTAAGCAGACAAAGAGAAAGCAGCAAAACTCTATCAAGAAGGAGAGGGAATCGAGCGCAAGACTCAGGTTGGCCCTCTTGGTTCTTCTCTCATCTATTTTCATAAAAGGAATCAATAGTAGATCTTTGATTGTTTGTTTCTAAGATAGCCACCCATCTTAGTGGGAATAGCAGCATCTGTGTGGACACTATTCCCGTATAACAAAATGGCGACTCCACTGGGGAGCGACTAGATTACTTGTTAGCCTATCTATCCTTGTTTCTTTTATAAACATACAAACGGAGCCTGAAGTCAAGCTAGCTAGCCTTCAAACTCCATTTGTCATACAAATGCAAAGTAGATCAATGCTGCTTCAGTAAATCTCCGGGTTTTTGTTTATAAATTAAATGATAGATCTGCAAGCAATCTAATTGCCCTTAGTGGTGGCTTTAGTAACCTCTTAGATCACCCCTGTGTTTTACATACATTGATTTGTACTTATTCAGCTTAAACACCTGAAATAAACTGCAAACAGTGAGTGAAGTCTCGTTCAAAGTCTCGCACTGTAACCATCGTACCCTGCCTTCAAGGCAGCTTGTATGCATCACACTTCTCGAATGGAGTAGGTGTGCTGCATACTGAGTTCACTGTGTAATAGGTGGGATGGTCAAGGAGGATTGAATTTTCCTTCCGACTGTGGATTTTTCTCACTGTTTTCAGTCTTACTCAAGAGTCTTTTGCTGTCTGTAATCAGTGTGCTTCTGTGAATACCCCCTTCTCTTACATTATTCCGCCTCCTTAGTGCAAAGAAATATAAACGTTTTTTATGTATTGTGCGTCCTTTTAGTTCTCTTTTGCAAAAAGTAACATAGTCAAACTGTCGTCTCTAGATCTAAAAGTGTCGTAGTTGTCATTTTTAGTTTTAGAAAGCAATCCCATTGTTTTAGATAGTTGATTATATGGTTACTATTGCATAGAATTTGAATTACTAGTTTTAAAGTGTCGAAAAGCAATTTCCATTTCAAAATTGCAAAGTGTCTCTCTTGCTTTCACTTCGTTTTGAAAAAGAATTTTTGTTGAGTACAGTTGCTTTAAAAGTAATTCAGTTTTGCACATAGCTTTCTTAGCATCATTTACACATTAAGAGAGCTGAAAACCAATACATGCATATGCATTTGCATTTTGAATTCTTGGCTTGATTTAGGACTGTGCATATTAGCGTGTGCTCTATGCTCTGTGAAGTAAATATGCTTGACTTTCTTCCCTTTAGTAGCTAGGATTTTCATTGCTGAAAGAAGATAAAACGTCTGTTTATCATCTTAGACTGCATTTAGGAATTATACATACATCACGTGGTGAACCTGAAAGGCAAACTGCTAAGCAAGATCAACTTAAAATAAATCTCAATGAATCTAAGAATGCTTTGGAACTTAACGCAACATCTAGAGGTCTAGGCTAGAGACGTATTCCAGCGTCGTAAAGCCTAGTAACTATTTCTTTCAGTGCTGGTTGGGTGATTCCTCCACTATGAGATGACAAGTGCCAATACGGACTTGTGCTCCCACGTACCATCGCGTATATATCGGGAGACCACAATAGGCTACATCCTTTATCCTTAGGAAGCCGTGTCTGCCGCCCTATAGATCGTAATGCACCAAACACAGCATTCAGGAAGACTGACTGCCGTACCGTAAAAAGTATTCTGCAGTTTTATGATTGGTCTGGTAATCCTCTCTGCCTAGATCTCCAGAGAAGTCCATTTTACTCCTTTTCAGACTCCTTAAAGGAAAAGGTCCTCTGAGCGCTTGTCACTTCAAGCTCAATAAAAATTGAAGGCGACTAGAGTCATCTTTTGTTTTTTCTTGACTCTTTAAAATTGAAAAAACAAGTTGTGTCCAAGCGTCTAAAACATTATTTTAATCGGAACAACGTCACAAATTCCCCCGTTGATCTTCAGGTTGAGCAAATGGAGTCTACCAACCAAGGATTTCCCCGTGAAGGAAATCCTAGTCCCTTCTTATCTTGGGGAGATGTTGGTCCACCCCATATGGCCACTTTGTCACTTCTAGGATTGACAATTGGTTTTCCGGTCTGGCTCTTCTCTACCTCTGTCGTTTAGAATCCCACAATTCCTAAACAGTCTAACCAGCAACTAGACGACACTAGAGTTGCCTCCCAACCTTCTACTTCATCTGATTCTCCTTATCCTACTTCCTCTTCGCTTGGTAAAGCCAAAAAGCTAAAAGTCAAGTAACTGAGAAGAAGAAGAAGAAGAAAGAGAAAAAGGAAAAGAAGAAAAAGGAACCAAAATCGAAAGGTAACAACCAAGTATCATCTAGCAAAAATCCACACACCGCACAGTCAAATCCTAAATATCCTTGTGTCATTTGCAATGGAGACCACTATCACCGAGATTGTCCCTGCATCCCTCGGATCTTAAGGGACTGGTCTCCTCGTTTGAACCATCTGGTAGCATCAACCTCTGGTGATCATGTTGAATGCTCACTGACAACCAGTGAAAGTGAAGCACATGGACAAAGAAGGAATCCTAAACTTCCTTGTAAGTTGTGTGAAGGTGATCACGCCGTCCACCATTGTCCCTTCCTTGAAGAGGCTAAAAGAGTTTTAGATAATCGTCTAGTTTCACCGTTACGACTTCCTCCTGGATATCAAAAACTCTTGTCCAACCCTCCATCGGTTGAAAATCTGGTTGGCCCATCCTTGTGGTCAGCCAAAACACCTATCATTGAAAATGAACCCTTGGAATCCATACCAGATGTAAGTCAAAGAGTCGATACGGCAGTTGACCTGGTATTGCCTTCAGAGTGTTCATCTTCGAATGATACCGTCACTTAAGAGAAAGAGAACGACACCGTTCAAATTATTTTCATCAACACCGACTCCGATGAGCTTGGGGGCAGTCCTCCCATTCATTTACCGTAGGAAGGAAGTTCATCAGAGTCCTATCCGACCGTCTATTCAGTCCCACCACCAAGCAACCTAGTTGTTTCCTTCGATTGGAATCTACTAGGCAGACCCCGTTTTCCAGCCAGTGTACCATTCAGAATTATTGTACAAGCTTACAGAATGGTCATGGTTGGTACCATCATTGATGAAGGGGCTTATGTGAGTATCCTTTCCTCAACTTCTTGGAAAGCGCTTGGTTCGCCATCGCTTTTTCCTGAAATGAGAAATCTAACAAGCTTCGACAAGGGAACCAATCGACCTTTAGGGATCCTTCCAAATGTGCCCATTACTTTGAGAAGGAAAACTATTCACATGAATGTTATGGTAGTTCAAGGACCTTTAGATTACAATCTACTCCTTGGACGTGACTATATTTATTGCATGGGAGCCGTCGCCTCCTCACTCTTTAGAGTAATGTGTTTTCCGCACGAAGGAAAAATGGTCAAGCTCATAGACCAAATGTCATTCCCCGGTTCACACATCACAAATATTCAAATGCCATCCCTGAATGGTCTTTTCATGCAAGAAATGTCTCATCAGTCTATAGTCCGTCCACCTGATGAGCGCGAGTGATTCAGGAAGATGTGACTGAAACCCAGGGGGCATGCACCCTGGTCTGTTTCGGCAGGAAAACCTTGGGTATAGGGTTGATTTCCACGAGGGATATATGACTAGTCTGGAATAAGGGAACAGACTGGAATAAGATACCTTCGTTAAGGTTATGTTGAGTGACTCCGCTCCCCTTTGTCTGTTTCGATAGACATCGCCGAGAAAGAATTTTATTTACTACGCTTATAGAACTTTCTTGGTAACCTGGAAATTTTTCGCTATACTTGGTGGCATGCAAACCTTTCAACATGCAAGTGAAGAGCAGCTGTTTATTTTTTTAATTTTTAGGACCTCTAACCCTTTAAACCCGTAAGGCTAGTCATTTCGTAACTTGCATAAAGAAAGGATCCGTGGCAAATCTTGAGAGATGTAAGCCACTTCTAAATAGCATCTCGAATGAGACATTTCTTATCATATGACTAGCGAGAAATGTTGTCGCAAAGTTCAAGCTCGTTAAAAAATAAACTCTACACAAGCAGTTTTAGCGCATAGTTCAAGCTCGTTAAAAAATAAACATAAGTAATGAGCAAGTGTTTCTCCCCGCGTTTAAGCTCATTAAAAAATGAATAGGTAAATAACCATTGTGAATGCCTTATCGCCAGCTTTTTGAGCCTTGGTCGTGTTCCTCGCCATCACCTCCACTCTATTTTTAGCTGATCATTCACCCCCATATGATTGTTTACCCCTTCGAGGAACATCTGCGAAGACTGATTCTGCTAGCCATCCTTGTAACACTGCCGTGATTGGAAAATTCCAAATCTTACTTGGAATTAGCTGCTACCCGTCACTCGTTCCTAGAAAACGAGTCTTCTTTAAGCTCTTTTCAACTGACTCGTAAAATATGAGAATATTGTCGAGAAATTGGCCTCTCCGGCTCGTTAAAAGGCATCGGAAGTGCTATCCCTCCTCTAGATTTTAATCTTTTTGGACCTGAGGGATTATTACACAAAAAGATCGAGCGCTTGTCTTGTTCGGCTCGTTAAAACTATCGAAAATTCATCCCTTTTGTATTATTTTACGCTTTTTCAGACTTAAGGGATTACACAACGAAAAAGAATCTTTAGAGTCTTCTTTCCATTTCTTTTAGACTCTCTAAAATTGAAAGAGACTGAGTTATCTTTGTCGTTAAACTTGTTAAAACTAAATAGCGACAAACTCATCCAATAAAGAGGTACTGGTCAGCAATGACTGGGGAAAATTGGGAAGAAAACAAGAAGAAAATTTATTGGTAGCAAGTCGCTCTTGAACATGACACTTTCCTTCCGCATCCATGTCGGGTTGGGTTGTTCCATTCACTGGTCTCCACCATTGGTCTGTCACACCATCCATCTCTGGGGTTAACGCTACCAATCCATTATCAGTGTTGCCGATATGTTCAAGAGAAGTCATTCAGACAATTCACCTGAGTCTCACCCACTGCAATACATTCATGCTTCATTCCTTCATGACCCCCACCCTGAACCCTATATCGTCAGTTTGTTTTCACCTCAAAAATCATTTGCTTCATTCCGTGTTGTTGATGTGGGATCCATTAAGGCCCTCCTGTGACGGGTCACTTCTTGTCGACATTAGCTCATTGTCCAAGAAGTTGACTTAGGAACAACCCTTTCAGTACTTTGAAGCTTGCATGCCTCAATGGCAATTTTCTCACTTTCGGCGACAGGTTTACATCAATGGCCTTCGACCGAGAGATTTCACGTGGTGTTCGACACCAAGTCCCTTTTCATACCACGTGAATTTTACTGTAGTACCTTGAGGGTCATCGTCATTATTGGTGATTCCTCTCGCGCCTGTTAACAACTTACATCATTGGCTGGTAATCAGGCGATATCTTTCCATGTTCGACTCCAAAACATTTTTCACATGGATCAACTTGTACTCCAAGTGAAGATTGGCCAAATTTGAAGACCCCGAATCTAGTTTCATCCATTCAGGCTGTGATATATTCACGAATATAAAAACATCCATTGTACATCATTGCCGATCAAATGATCATCCAAATCAAAGGATGATGTGTCCATATCATCAGTCTGTCACACAGACGATTGTCTATCCTATGTACATGAAAATGAGTTTATAAAGCTAAGCATGGGAATTCCCGCCTCAGCTAGATCATAAAAAAAAAATGTTGTCAAATAATGTATTGTATTGTATCTTATTACAGGTCACCTCCCAGCTAAGAGAAACTTCAGATCCTCATAGTAAAGCATTTCACCTGACATCAAAAAAGATTAACGACCTCATGCTTTAGGGGGAAACTGTTATAGACATTTTTGAGCACTTCAACCCAAATCACAAATGTCCATAAAATGAGGGCTCTTAAGTCCCTAAAAGTGTTGCTTCACTACCTAAAGGAACAAGGTCAACTGATTACATCATCTCCCAGAATTTCTCCACTAAAAATTGCTCATAAATGGTCAAAACTCAACCATACTGAAAACCCAGTGCAGAGGGTGCAATGCAGATCACCTTCCCAGTGTACAAGGTGCGATGCATACTGAATTGCTCCTCTGTAGGGTGCGATGGTTAGGAATGGACGAATGGCAGGGACAAAATGCGAGGTGGAAGATCATGGAATCTTCCAGAAGCTTCCCCTCTGACACTTGCCTCTCTGTTTTCGACCAGGATGAGTAAGAGATCACCATTCTCCAAGTGGAAGCATGAACTATCAGAGAGAGGACACTAATCAAGACCCTAGAAGATGACTCACCTCCCTTCAATCATCTATATATGGATCCCTCATCATAGAGATCCAGAGGCTGGAATTTTGTAACTTATAGAGAAGTGCTGTCAGTATTCTGGTGTACATTCACAGTGTTGGGTGATTTTTCTTTGCTTGAGGTGAAGAAGGGCTTCTTAGCTGGAGGATGATGCTGGGTCAGAGCTGCTCATGGTTGTAATCCTCTTGCTACATTTTATCTGAATAAAGCTATTCTTGTTTCCTTCCATACTCTTGTGTATTTGTGTATATCTACTTGTATATGGTTAATGCACATCCGATCCTGCATTATTTATGAACTTAGATCCTAGTTTCTTGCATAGTAGTATATTATTGTGATTCTACAGGTCCTTTTGAAGCTGAGCAGACAAAGAGCAAACGGAAAAATTCTGTGAAGAAGGAGAGGGAATCGACTGCAAGACTCAGGTTGGCCCTCTTGGTTCTCCTCTCATCTATTTTCATAAAATGAATCAATAGTAGACTTTGATTGTTTGTTACTAAGATAGCCACCCATCTTAGTGGGAATAGTAGCATCTGTGTGGACACTATTCCTGTATAACACCATGTCCTAACTTCACAAGTAAGGGTTTGAGCAAAAAGTCTCATCTGTACATCTGCAACATCAATCTCATGCAACTTAAAATAGTATGTCATCTTGTTTACATGATTTTTTGTTGTTTAGGGTCTCGTGCCATCAAACTGGATGATCTTACTTTGGTAGTCTTATGGCATGGCACCAAGTAGGGCTTGTAACACAAGGGGCGCATACCTATTAGCCATAGCTCTAAGCAGAGTGGGGCTAGGTTGTGGGTTTAAGGTTCCTGGGGATAATACAGTAGGGGATGGAGAACATGGAGTATTGGCTGTATGATGGGTAATAGTAGGTTGATGAGGAAGTTAAGGTATAAATGGAGGTGGTGAAACAACTTCAGAAGTGGAAGGGAATGATGGGGAATTGAGAGTGGTGGATATTGTTTTAGAAAGTTCAGGGATTGGAGCAGTAGCAGAGGATGACTAAGGTGAATTTACAATATTATCATCAATTGATTTGTTTACCTTTTGTTTTACTAGATCTGCGATGAATTCAAGGTCTAGAACAATCTCATCAAGAGCAGTTTCAGACTGTGATTTAAATAAGGAAAAATAAAAAGTTACATCAAAAGGGAGTTCTTCTAAAAACAAAAATTCATCCGAACATGACTCTACTTTGATGGAAGATCTTGAACTGACTAGACTTTCTTCTCTTCTAGGTCTTCTCGAAATTAGGTTGGGATTATCATACACTGGGGCAGGATTTGGGTCTGGGCTGGCCCTAGTATAATGAGTTCTCCTTGAAGCCAGGATTTCAAGCTTTTTTTTAATTATCTTATTTTTATAAAGTTTTGTGAATAACTTCAAATAAATCCTTTAAGAGACATAAGATAATGATTTATTATTTTCTCAAAGGTTTATTAAACTGAGGATTTGATTCCCGAGTGGAGTCACCACTATGTTATCACTCAGAATTTCCCTTGAAGTTATCAAAATAG
The DNA here is from genome assembly GCA_000404065.3 of Pinus taeda. Classification (NCBI taxonomy): domain Eukaryota; kingdom Viridiplantae; phylum Streptophyta; class Pinopsida; order Pinales; family Pinaceae; genus Pinus; species Pinus taeda. Next base: position 98,853 of record APFE030752009.1, read on the forward strand.
GGCATAAACCGAGGTAACCACAAACCAATCTTTTAGGCTTAGGATCTAGCCAACCTAAGTCCAGAGAGGGCTCTCTCTTTATGATTTAACTTTGTTTTTAATGAGATTTGAGGCTAGTTCTTAGTGCTCATGGGATTTTTATTTTGCAATTGGATTTGGGTGGTGGAATTCTAGGAACAAATGGATAGTACTAACTTCTTTGAGCCATTGGGCTATGGAGGCAAGAAAAGGATGGCACAAATAGATTAGATCTCTAAAGGGGAACTTCACAGGGAAAGCTAGCAAAACAAAAGGCAAATCTTTAAGAGCTAATGGATGGAATATTTCTAGCCAGGGTGAAAGGGCACTTAAGAATCCTTAGACTAGGGTCAGAAGGAGGGACAGAGGGTGATCATCAAAAAAGGGCAATTAAGAATCTTGTGTTACATAGATCAAAGGAAAAATAGAGAAGCTATGGAGCAGTTGAGAATTCCCTAGCTAAGATAGTTTAGCAAAAAACATTAAGAATGTAAATAGTTAAGATAGAGTGCATTGAGGAAAATTCTGAAATATTATTCCTATTTTATCATTCATATTTCATAGAAACACATATGATTATTATAAAACATAAGGAAAAACAATAATACACATGAGAAAAATACTTATTTGATTTCTGTTTTGCACAAGAATCCTGTAAAATGTGTAAGTTTTATTCCATGATCCGGCAAGCCAATCCAGCTTTTGATACAATAGCTTTTAGATATGAGAAAATAGTCTCTAGAAATGTTTTTGACTACACACTAAATATTTTTAAATTAGAAGTATTATACAAAAAAATAATTTTCAAAATATCTCAAAATAGTTTGAGAATTAATCTAGGAAATAAAAATATCTTCAAGCATGAAGATAGGGACAAACGGAAAACTGCATCATGTTGTCCGTTTTATTGTTGTAGTGCTGGCCTATTTATAGTTTGAAATGTGAGACTTTTAGGTAGGCTGGTAGTAGTGATATTTCTATGCTAGAACCTTCTTTTCTTAACCTTTCACTGGTACTCTTTAACCTGCTACTCTTTGACCCTGTTTAATCTCCTTTCACTTGTTTACCTGGTTGTCCTAAGATTTTACTATAGTAACTTTTCACAGTAAATGTGTCATTTTCTCCCACCATTTTGCCTCAGGTAATTCACTTTTAACATCCTCCTGTAAATTTCATCTGCCTCTGTGTACTTTGCAAAATTTGGCTTTGTTGTAAACGAATGTTTGATTTCATGCTCTAAGAAGAATAAGTTTTCAAAATTGTCATATAATACTTTCCTTCTTGGCAAGGCTCTGATACCTGAAGTGATTTCTTGTTCCTTTTCCAACCTTCTTAATCTATCACCATAGTCCACCTAGTTCATAAGTTTATCATTGATGACCATTGGACTTGGAAGACCTTCCTCCCTCAAAATTTGAAACTTTTCCATGAACCTGTCAATGGCTGCCTGCATGTTTTGACATTTTTCCTCCAAGTTTAACATAAGGTTTCTTTTAGAGAGAACCTTTTTTATTTCTAAGATAGTCCCTGTTCTATCTTCTATGTCCAACTCTTGGAGTTCATACCTGTTTTTACCATTCAAGAGGTGGATGAGTCGATTGGCATCCTCATACATATCACCCAACTCTTCTTTCACCTTTTGGATAGCTTCAGGAGTTATCTTCACTAGTTCAGTTTGCTCAAATATGACTTGGATTGAAGGCCAAATCTCATTGAAAAAGTCAATGATATTGGCCTAGGGCATTTCTTTTGTCTGTCTTAGTGGTTTTTGCAGTGTCAAATCTTTCTCAAAAGTTTTGACTTTCTCACTCATTCTTTGTTCTTTTTGAGTTTCTTCCCTTTGTTGAATCTGAGCAAGCTTGCAATCTATTTCTAAGCTTGCTACTTTTTCTTTTAAACTTTTGAGCTCATCTGCTTGAATGGACATTTGCTCCATGGCTTTGAACAACTATGCTGCTTTCTCTGAGGGTGCACCTGTTGCTGCTGTAGTTTTTGTAGTGACTGGCAGGGCTGTGAAAGGTGGAACTGTTGGTGCAGTGCTGCTGCCAAGGTTGAAGGAACTACAGTGGAAATTGTGGGAATGGCAGTCCTAGAAGTGGTGGCCAAGTCACTTTGTTTGGATTGTATCAATGAATCCAACTCTTTCTTAGTTTCCTTTAGCTGATCATTTAGCTTAAGGACCAAGTCCATAAGCTCTTCTTGCAATTTTTGTTTCTCCATGACTTCAGCTGTTTGAGGATGATGCAATGGTGGAATTTTCAGTTGCTTCTTCAAGTATGCTATGTCATCATTATTTTTCTTAATTAGTCTTTTTGCAGCCTTCACATCCTTGGGATCATGTCCCAACTCAATGATTAAGTCCTCCAAGGACTTTATTCTTGTATCTTTTTCCTGTGAGGATGTCTTCACCAACTGGAATTGTGCTGACATATTATTCAGCGAATTTTATAGCTGGTGAGCTATGATAGCTTTACTAGTTATAGTGGAATAAACCATTTCTCCTGTCTATTTGTGCAGCTCAATCTATTCAATAGGATGGATATCCTTTGCTACTACTTCAGAATCAATCTTCTTTATGTTGTTGTTGTTCTGGGATGTTGAGTAGTGGGCTTCATGAAAGTCATTTGCATTTTGCCCTCTTTCACATCAAAGGATGACATAATCCTTGTTTGGTTGGTAGGGGCCATCCTTAAGTACTATGCATAGCTCTTTTCTTTTAGCTTTTCATTTTTGGCCTTGATCTCCTTGTACTTCTCTCTGATGTCCTGGTCCTTGTCGGCTGGCATTCTATAGGAGGATACTTCCACACTCTGTTGTCTTTCCAACATCTATGTATGTGATATGGAAGGTTCTTGTGTTCCTCCTGAGGGAGTAGCATGCTTATTGTCTATTCTTTCTGTGCTTGTGGCCCCATTGATCTCTTCAGTATACTCATATTCAGAAAAGGGGTTTAACCTTTGTCTTTCGAAATAGGTTTGTGAAGTTGTCTAGCTTGAAGGTCTGACCTCTTCTTTATTTCTCTTGAGACTTTTCTCCTCATTTAGAGGATTCTGCATTGCTGGAGGAGCACTCATGATTGGTTCTGGTATATGTGTTTGAACAAGATACTCTGATAGGTCTGGCTGCTCTGATTCTTTTGATGCTTGGGACTCCTCTTCTACCTGTGATTTTTCTTGTGCTGGTGGCTCACTTTGTGCCTGTGATGTACTTGGTACCTGTGTTTCACTTGGCACCTGCAGGAAAGAAACTTCATCAAGTATTTTCTCTAGATCTATCAATGTATTTTCCACAGATACTTCAGTATTGTCCCTGTCCACTAGAGTGTTTTCTACCCACTCCAATTGATTGGCATATTTCACTATTTCAGGGACTCTATGGTGTAAATAAGGAGCCAATTTGTTTTTCTGTCTCCTATTGCAGATGAAGTTAAAGGGATCATATGTCCATACAAAGCTTTATTTCAGTTTGAATCTCTGGAGGATTTCTTCTGCTTCATTTCCTACTTCTCGACTGTTGCATATGAAAGGGCCTAGTTGATCCTTTACTCTGATTTGGGCCTTCTTTTTAGCTCTGATAAAATGTACCTCATCTGAGTTAATTATTTTCCTGTAATACTCCAAAGAAAATAACTTCATTGGGAGGTATCTAGGCAATTTGTATGGGGCCAACTCACATCATAAATTTTGATTTCAGTGTGATTTTGGAACAAGTACCAATCTCCCACTTTGTGTTGTTTTGACAACTATAGGACTCTCCTAATGTCTAAGATGATTCTTGGTGGAGGGCTTCCTAATAACATGGTCACAACAGGATGCACAAAAAGGTCTATCAAGTCTGTGTAAGCATAAGGGGATTCATACTTATGGATTAAAGGAGTCTAAAAGATTACTGACCTTGAGTGGCTTTTGGTATCAAGATTTTTGAAGAGTAAAGGGAAATTTATCAGCTTGATAGTGCAAGAAAAGGTGGTACAGAACAGAGGAATATTTAAAAACTCTTTCATTACTCATCCTCAGAAATTGATCATGCATCTTGTCTGCTATGAATCTATCATAATCATAAATGAGGGCAAGGGGATGTCTTGGTGTAAAAATGGACATGAAGGATAGAATGAACTCATCAATATACTCACTCGTAGTGTAACCTAAGACTCTGGAAATCATAGCTACAATATCTCGGCCAAATGGGGAAAATATTGTGGCCACATAAGGAGGGGGGTCTTTTGGGATATTTTCCTCTTTTATGATGAAAGTCTGGAGCATCTCAGTTATTTTTTTAGTCATAATATTGGGAAATTGGTTGAGTAGGTTTCCAATTAACAAAGGGGTGAGGTTTTTTCTAGGTTGTAGTTGAAGCATTTCATTTATGGACTCAGCAGTGATGGTAAAGAGTATATCTTGGTTTGGAGACATCACTGCTCTTAGAATGGGTTTGTAATTAGCATGGAAATAATGTATAATCTCAAGGAAGATATGTACCTCTGGGAACTGGTACTTGGGAAAGTTGGATTTCCAAAGCCTAATTTGGTCAGCTTGGTTGAGGAACAGGTCTCTGTACTTGCAATGTAGTTTTAGAGAGGATTCAAAGACAACCGTGTCCTTGATTTGAAAATATTTATCTGTAAAGGGGAGGTGGTCTAAATAAAGATGGGGAGTGGAAACTAGTCAGACCTCCATGGTAATTGCAGCAGCCACTCCTAGTTCTTATGGATTTAAGAATGGGGGAAAAAGGGGTTTTCAACCAACTGGGGAAAATTGAATTCCATGGCAGAGTAGATTAGGGTTGTTGTGCAGTTCTTTCACTTAATTTCTTATTAATTTCAAGTAATTCAAGTAGTTGGTGTGAGAACTGGGATAATGTTTCCAGTGAATTTGGATGAAATTCCTGGAATTCTGAAAATTTATCTTCGAACAAGTTGACGGCTGACTGTGTATGGTTGAAAAAGCTCTACGAGGGCTGGAAGGTGGACTGTGAGTTCACTGGCTTCAACACGTTGGCGGACTGGACGTAGGTTGGCGGTTGCGTGCATGATAGTTTGCTAACTGTAGTTTCTCGGTAAAACAAAGGATTATGAGGTTTTTTGGCTTTATTAACAAAGTCAACATTTTTGGTGGCTATACGGGAATAATGGTACTCTAGAATTTATTGAGGTGACGGGAATCACAAGATGAAGAGCCACAAACACCGAGTATGAGAAGATCCGTTCGAGAAAGAAGACAGCTGGAAAGGTATATTCCATCTGCTTTCTATTCAAATTTTTCTTTATATGTTACTGATGATGATCCCAAAACTATGAAGGAAGCAACAGATTCAAAGGATGGAAAACTCTGGAAAGAGGCCATGGTTGATGAAATGGCATCTTTGCATAAAAATGAGGCTTGGGATCTGGTGGAGTTGCCGGGTGGAAGGAAACCCATTGGCAGCAAATGGGAGTTCAAAAAGAAGACAAATGCAGAAGGAAATGTGGAGAAATACAAAACTCAGTTGGTAGCAAAAGGTTATTCCCAGGTTTCGGGAATTGATTTTGGTGATATTTTTTCTCCTGGTGCCAAGGTAGCTTCTATTAGATCACTTTTATCTGTTGCTACTTCTTTTGATTTTGAGGTAGAACAGATGGATGTAAAGACAACATTTCTTCATGGGGATCTGGAAGATGAAATCTACATGAAGCAACCTGAAGGTTTTGCGGTGAAGGGTAAGAAAGAAATTGTATTCAAGTTAAAGAAGTCTTTGTATGAGTTAAAACAATCACCAAGGATGTGGTATTAGAAATTTGATACATTTATATCGGGACTTGGCTTCACCAGAGGTAAAGCAGATCATTATGTGTATTTTAAATTAATTGGTGATCTTGTTATTTATATGGTCTTGTATGTGGAAGATATGTTGCTGGTTAGAAATGACAAAGAAATTATCCAGGATTTGAAGACCCAATTGTCATCCAAAATCATCATGAAAGATCTTGGTATTTCATACTATATTTTGGGCATGGAAATTAAAAGATACTGGGCAAAGAGGATGTCATATACCTAGGGGGGATAATATGGGGTACCAAGGGAGGTGCCCAAGGTAGTAATGTAATAATGGGATGATAATAAATAAGGTGGTTAACCCATATCATGTAAGGAACCACAAGTAGTTAGTATTAATGTAATGGGCCCATGGTATTAGTGGATGGTATGATGGAACCATGGTAATGATCCACGGTATTGTATGTATGAGGCCTATATAGAGGCTAGAGACTCCACATGGGAGATAGTCAAGAAATATTGTCAATGAATATTGTATGAAGAAGCATATGGCTTGTGGGAGTGTTCTCCTTCCTTAAGGAGTGAATGTATGGTGTTGTCCTACCTTAAGGGTTTGATCAATAAAGAAGAATCATTTCATATTATTTCTGGGTTTATTTGCATTATCTTATATTTTCATATTAGATCTATAATATTTCTGGGTTAGATCTACAACAATTGGTATCAGATCTACAACAAGTGGTATCAGAGCTATATGAAATTGGGTTAGATCTATAACAAGAGGTATCATAGCACTTTCTTGGGCAAAAAAGTGGAGAATTTTTTTTTTTAATTTTTGCAGAATTTCGGGGGCAGCGAGTTTGCAGATCATATTTGTACGTTTTGGTGCAATATCTGTAAAATATAATTGCCGATCTGGATTCTATGTGAAAAAATACCCGATTTCAAAAAAACAATCGGTCAAAACGGAGTCCGGATGAAGGAGATATCGCTGATTTAAAAATCAGTGGGGTTGCGGATAATTTTTCAGGGCAGCGAGTTTGCGGTGAAGATCTAGACGTCCTAGTGCAATATTTACAAAATCTAATTGCATATCTGGATTCTATGTGAAAAAATACCCAATTTCAAAAAAACAATCAGTCGAATCAAAGTCCGGATGAGGGATATATCGTTGATTTAAAATCAGCTTTTTTTGCAGAAATTTTGGGTGACGGCGGGAGAGTTGCAGCGCAGATTTGAAATTCCAGTGCCTGGATCAAGATTTCTATCACATGGGCAGATGAAGAATGATTGTTCCATTTCTTAAAATAGGTTATAATAGGGATTCTGAGCAATATTGACGGAATTGTGACCATTTCAAAATTTCGCCAATTTTTTTGTGATGGCATACCTAGATCAGAAATTAGAGGGCTTGTATAAATTTGATGGCTCTCATCCAGCCAAATGGTTAGTACAAATGGAGAAATATTTTAGATTGGATCGCGTCTATGATGATGACTCTCAGCTTATGATGGGAAGCATGTACTTGGACAATGAAACACGACAATGGTGGCAAGGGCATCAACATGGCTATGGAAGGTTCTTGACTTGGGACGCTTTCAAAAAAGCTCTTATGGACCACTTTGACCGTAAAATTCTTGTGGATAAGCTCACACAGACAGACACACATCCTAGCAAAGCTTTTATTTTTACAGGAAAGAAGGAAACCAAGGAACCTAAAGGGTTATTTTCTGTTGGTATCTCCTTATTACAGGTTCATCGATTGACTCAGAAAGAGAAGATCATTGTCTCTATAAATCCTAGTTGCAAGCATAATTTTATCAATGCTAATTTGGAAAAAAAATTGCAATTTCCAACAAAACACATTGAAAATACACAAGTTGCTGATGAGAATGTTCAAGTATACAAGGATTTGAAGATTTCTATGGATAAGTATGTGTTGCATAGTGATTATTATGCTTCAGATATGGATAACATAGATGTTTTTTTGGGATACCCTTGGATGGAATCAGCAGGTACTATCAATATTAATGTACAGAAGAAATTCTTGAAGCTCTGGTATAAAAAGAAGAAAATTACATTACAGGATAATTCCATTAAAAAATAGGTAGAGTCCAAGGAGGCTAAAGCAGAAGATGTTCCAGGGTCTGACATATTAGATGATGAGTCAGTGATGATAGACAGTCAAACACAAACAGAGGCTGAAGCAGAAAATTGCTGATACATCAGAGGAGGGCTCAGTGGTTGAAGTCATATTGGAAAAGAAGACACCACAACAGGCACCACAGCAGGGTGAATTAAAGAAAAAGACACCGTGGGTTAAAATTTCAACATATCATCACCCACATCACCCCGCAAGACAACCATCAAGATGGAAACCAAGTAGTCACAACCCCCGTATGACGGATAGCGAGGAGCGAAGATCCACCTACTACACATCAACACAAGACAGCTACCATGGTCAACTTCCATATCAAACAAGTGAGGCACCAGCGAGATCGAGGGTTCACCTTTCTCTTGGATGGATAGATGCACGTGCATGGTACCAGTGGACTACTCTTTTGAGTAGATCTTATTATTTGTGTTCTTCCCATGTTTCGAGGATGAAACATGCTTAGGGGTGGAATGTTATATTACCTAGGGGGGATAATATGGGGTACCAAGGGAGGTGCCCAAGGTAATAATGTAATAATGGGATGGGTCATAGTAATAAATAAGGTGGTTAACCCATATCATGTAAGGAACCACAAGTAGTTAGCATTAATGTAATGGGCCCATGGTATTAGTGGATGGTATGAGGGAACCATGGTAATGATCCATGGTATTGTATGTATGAGGCCTATATAGAGGCTAGAGACTCCATATGGGAGAGAGTCAAGAAATATTGTCAATGAATATTGTATGAACAAGCATATGGCTTGTTCATACAATATTACCTCTTATTAATATGGCTTTTTTTTTTAATAAATGTATTACCTCTTGTACAAACCAGTTTTACTAATTATTTCATTTATTTTGATCTGAGTTTTTTATTTTATATATATTTATTTAAAAGTACTATTCTTTGAGAGTAGAATTGTTATTATTAACTTTGTCTAGAACCTAATATTATTATTATTATCTATAAATATATATATATAGTTAATATATTATTATATATAATATAATTATATTTGTAAGATATATATATAGTGGAATATATATTATAGTATATATATATATTATAGATTATATATAATTTGAAGTAACTAATAAATTCTTTTAATTATACAAATTACTTTTGGAACTATTCATTATAATTATTCAAATCTTCCATTTTAATCATAACGTTTAAATTATATATAATATATATATATAATATATAATATATATATAATATAGGAGGCATAAATTAATAAAGTTATTGTTTAACCCTATAACTCTTGACCTAATAGAATTAATAAAATATTTTTTACCTTCTCTAAACCTTGACCTAGGGTATGATCGACTGGAATAGTTCATATTTATGTATATCAATGATAGTTTTAAGAATATTTAATTGAATTAATATAATTATTGAAATTATCTTATAATTAGTTTTCCTTGTAATATATATAAATATAATATATATAGTATATAATTGTACTGTTTTTTATTCAAACTAGTAAATTGGTTTTGTTTTCCTATTTCTATGACATGAATTATAAAACCAAGGATCTTGAATTGTCTATTTTAAGTAATGAATTTAGTAAAATTGATATTATATAGTATAGAACATTAATATTAAAATAATTTATAAAAAAACCAATAATGATTATTAATCCAAACTTTTACCTTAGCAAACTATATATATATATAACAATTAATTTAATAGATGAATTCATAACTGGTTTTGACTTACCATCCTAACAACCTAATTTTAATTAGGATTATATATTGATTTAAAATTTGGTATTAGTTTTTAATTAATCTTTAGTTTATTTCATTTATGTAATTATTTCCATAAAAGGAATTAATAAATAAGAATAATTAGTTTATACTAACAACCTAAGGTTATTATTTTTATTAATTTAATTATTAAGTGATTTACTTTTAAATATTTGTTACTTATTTATTTATTTGGACCTAATTTTTTCTTATTTCCATGAATATAATTATTTATTAATAATATTATTATTATGAAATAAATAATTATAGTAACTTAATAATACAATATTAAATAATATTATTAAAAAAAATTATTTTATACTAACGGTTATTATTTTAATAAGGAGGTATTACTTTTAATGCTTTTGACGATTTATTTGGCTAATTTATATATTATATATAGATATATATCTATATTATATATATTAATATATATATTTATACTATATTATAATAATATATATATATATATATATATATTTATATAATATATATATATATATATTATAATAGAATAAATTAATATTATTTATAATTTTTAAGTAATATAAAAAAAAATAATAATAATCAAATAAATAAATAAATTTTGACCTGGGTCCTAGAGTCGAATATAGCCATTTGAGTCTCTACTTAGTGTATTTAACAGGTGTAGCTGGATCTGTTTCTTGAACTTGTCCTGACAATGAACCACACTAGTTGGTTCGAAACGCGTCGACAAATGTCTGTCTACATGTGATTTACGTCGAAGTTATTCTTTCAATTATGTTCACATGTTTGCGACAATTTTTCCTTTTTATTAGATTATATAACATCTCAGTATTTTTAGTGCAATAAATTTCTAGTATAAATCATGATTTTTTTCGCTAATTTTTTTTCCATAAAAGTAATTTATCTATATAAAATTGAAATATTGAATGTTGGCCTAACTATTTCTTGCACAAAAGTGATCTTCATTATTCATAGATTTGATTTTTTTTTCAATTGCACACAAACATGTCACAAACATGCTGTAATAAGGGAGGTTCATTATTGTCTTGTGTAGGGAGTTGAAGATCAAGCAGTATTTTCTTTTGTTTGGAGTGGAAGTTAGTGATTTTTATACAACCTACTAATAACCAAAGAATAGATTCATTTTTCTGTGATTCAGGTTTCATAGGATTGAGTGGTTCATTATTGCATTATATGTCTAGTAGCATATTCTTTTGTTCGAAGTGGAAATTCACAATTTTTACATGGATTGTCAAGGGTTTCAACTATTTAGATTTTGGAGAAATATGATGTAGGAGCATCTAGCTGAGGCACCATGACCGGGTATTGGTCTCTACCATGTTGGAAAGTTGAGTTAACATCTTGTTTGTCTTATATGTTTAGTTTGTCAGAGTAGGAGGTAGGATTTTGTTTTTATCTTAATATCTGTATTAGTAAAAGTTAGTTTGGTCGGTTAGGGTTACTTACTTGTCTGTCTTTAATAAATAGTGGATTAATAATTGTCATGTTGTTTTAAGAGGAAAAGACAAATGTGTCTAAAAGGAAAATCTTGTCATAAAGACAGAACCGAATACTTAATAGTTTTATAACTATAAGGTCTACAACTGAAGGTAACTATATAGTTTCATTAACTTTAAACAAAAACATATAAATGTAACAATGAAAGTCATGTATAGGGTTCAACGTTTCTTGCTTTCTAGTAATAATAATAACAAAGTAGACAATTCAATCCATCTGTGTGTTCTACTTTACTTTCATTGTGCTTCCTAATTAACGAACATTTTAATAGACAACATACTATTCACAGACCATTTCATTTAATTCTTTTTGTCTTTCTTGAGAAGACAATCCCAACAGTGAGATAGAAAAGCAAATTCCAGAACGAGGGTTTATACTTCTATTGAAGAAAACAACGTTGACTAAATAGGAGAGAACATAAATAAGTTCCAGTATGGGTAAAGAATCCACAGGCCATACAATAATTCTATTTTTTTTAAATTGACTATCAAACAAATTACCAGAGAAACCACGGCTTTTTTTCCTGTTCGTGGAAAAAACATTACACGCATAGCCGTAAAGCAACAATTGAATTTCGAATGCGTGGAATTCAGACAAAAAATAACGACGGCTGAAGCCTATAATTAACATTCAAGTACATCGATTCCAATGTTCTTTCCTATAGTTTTTCTTCAAATTACAAAAGAAAATGTATGAAAATATACAGTAGTATTGCAAGAGAAAACACAGATAGACATATAAGCCAATGGACAACAAACCCTAGTTGAGGGTTTTGAAAATTGTTTCCATACACAACAAGTTACAAGAGTAATCACCAGATAGTGGAAGCCTAAGACAACAATATGACCAGAATGCTACCTACGACGAAGAGCCACATCTGACAAGCATCGAGAGGAGAGAAACCCTCCTACCCAGAGGCCTATTCTAGAAACAAGACAAAAGGTGAAGATAATTCATGTTGGCAGAGCCTACCGAATAAAGACCAAAGTGTCCATTTCCAATACATCCAACGACAAACCCCAACACCTATAGAGAAGCCAACACATAGGTGTTAGCGCAACATTGTCAAAGAAAACGAAATTACAGTGCATGAAAAACAAGAAAGCAGAAGTCACATTTATCTTACCTAAGGGATTTGCAGTGAGAACAGAGGATGATCCTCCCACCCACGAGTTCCAACCAACAGCTGAGACGATGGAGCAACCACGTTAGAAACTAAGGAATGAAAATAGCAAATTGAATCAAGGAGAGAGGAGGTTTCCTGCATTAAGGCTGACGACCGAAGAACGTCGGTGTTTCGAGCCCTGAATGCATGCCAACCACTGAGTTGCAAACCAGACCATAACATACCAAATCAGGAACTCGAACCATGAAGACTTGTTGAAAAAACAATAGAAAAGGCACAGAGAACCACTTACCCAGGCAGCGGCAGGAACATTCTCAACTGCCCAACGAACCAGGGCCAGAGACTACCCACATAGGCATAAGGAAACAAGCACGGAAGTTACACTGTCGGACCAGCAAGCATACCTAGAGGTGCACCTAGAAATTGTAGTGAAGCTGCATACCCAACTAGCAAATCCATAACCGAACAAACCCTCGGCAAGCATAAGGAAAATGACTAAATGAGTGATAGAGGAGGAGTTTTGGCAAATAAAGGAGCGGGAAATGCAACCCGAGGTGAGTACACAACATTGACGGTGGAAATAATTGCCACCTAACACTTTTTTAGAAATATCCGAGGGCTGATAATCTCACGTCAAACCACAGTTGTAACACCTTTACAATCATACAAACACTTATACAATAATTTAATTGGCGATAGTCCGAATAGTGTTGGGTTGGTCCCACCATAATGGTATCAGAGCAGGTGAAATTAACTGAAGAAATGGAGGTAGGAAGGAGAGGTCGTGGAAGAGGTGTTCGGAGGATAGCAGAGGAAGGACTAAGAGAAGAGATTAGGATTCTTATTGCCCGTTTGGAGGCTGTCGAAGCAGGGAGAGAAGAGACCCTGAGGTAGGCAATGACAACGAAGAGGAAGCTCAAGCGACAACTTATGTATCGGATGGCAAGACCCCAAAAGTAAGACTGTTGAGATCTATTCTATTGGTAAGCAGTAAACCTAAACCATAACTCCTAACCTATGACGATAGCCTCTCCATAGAGGTTCTATTGGATTAGATTAGCAAGCTGGATAAGCATTTCGAGTGTGAGGAAGTCAGCGAAGACTGCAGAGTTAAGTTCGCTACGACAAAATTGAAGGGACACGCAACCCTGTGGTGGGACAGTGTCCAAACGGAGAGAAGGAGATTGAACAAGTTGCCAATCAAAACTTGGTCAAGGATGGTGGCCAAGTTGAAGGGCAGATTTCTACCAAACGATTATCAGATTGCACTACAGAGGCAAGTGCAGAATCTGAAACAGAAAGGAATGACGGTGAGGGAGTACACTGAGGAGTTCTGTGGAATGAACCTAAGAGTCAGATATATAGAGGATACCACGGAAAAGATAGCCAGGTACGAAAATGGTTTGAGACTAGAAATTTTAGATGAAATTAGTATTCTGTCCCCAAAGAACATTGAAGAAGCATATCAGAGTGCGATGAAAGCTGAAGAGAAAATTACTAGAAGGCGGAATGCCCAGAGAGGACAAGGAGCCGGCAGGGGAAAAGGCCAGTCATATGGTAGAGGGCGGACTGTTAGTAGTAATGAGGAAGGTAGAAGTTCCAAAGCTTCTGGATCAGTGGACAAAGGTGATAATGCAAGAGGCGGTAGGTCATACAAGCGAGGTTGGGGAAATGGCCAAGGTAGAGGAGCTGGTTATCAATGTTACAGGTGTCATAAATGCGGACATAGATCGTTTGAATGTCCAGATGCAGATCAAGCTGGACAGAGGGGTGCATATGTCGCACAACTAGAGGAAGGATAGGTACCTCCCCAAGAAGTAGAGAATGCTCTAGAAACAGGGGAAGCCCTAGTGCTAAACAAGATGTTGTTAAAACCAGCCAAGGAAGCCACCGAACATACATAGCGGAAGGCTTTGTTTAGAAGAGTTCGTAAATTGGATGGTAAGTGTTATAAATTAATTATTAACAGTGGTAGTACGGATAGCTTGGTATCAACAAAGATGGTGGAAAAGTTGGAATTGAGGTGATAGAAACATCCCACCCCTTACAAAGTTTCATGGCTGCAAAAGGCCATCAATTGCTGGTGGATTAACAATGCGAGGTGGAGTTTCAAATAGGCAGATATAAGGATAAAGTTGTTTGTGACATCATGCTGATGGATGTATGTCACATACTGCTAGGCAAGCCATGGCAATACGACAGAAAGGTGGTGCATGATGGGTTGACGAACTGTTATAAGTTTGTCAAGGATGGAATCAAGCATACACTCATGCCCATTAAGGAGGAAGGGACAACAGGGACACGTGAGCCAAGAGCATTGTTGGTTAGCAGAAAATAGTTTTTGAGACAAGTTAATGATAGTGAGATGGTTATCTAGTTGTAAAAAGAGAAAAAAAAGTGTTGTTGCATACAAAAGTATGAGATTTACCTCCAGAAATCCAGCAAATGTTGCAAGAATTTATGGACATAGTGGTGGATGACTTGCCAGAGAAATTATCCCCCAAAAGAAGCATAAGCCATCATATTGACTTCATACCCAGAGCCAGTTTACCGAACAAGGCAGCATACGAAATGAGCCCCAAGGACAATGAAGAGATTATGAAGCAGGTGCAAGAACTGCTAGACAAAGGATTGATAAGTGAGAGTTTGAGCCCTTGCACAGTTCGAACGGTTCTCTCTCCCAAGAAAGGAGGAGAGTGGCGAATGTGCACAGACTCGAGGGCCATTAACAAAATCACCATCCGATACAAGTTTCCCTGCCACGAATGGACGATATGATGGATTGTTTAGGTGGGGCAACATATTTCTCTAAGATAGACTTGAAGAGTGGGTATCATTAGATCCGGATACGAGAGGTGGATGAGTGGAAGACAACCTTTAAGACGAATGAGGGACTGTATGAATGACTGGTCATGCCATTTGGATTGAGCAATGCACCCAGTACATTTATGTGGTTAATGAATGAGATGCTAAAGGAGTACATCGGAAAATTTGTGATAGTGTACCTGGATGAAAGACTAATTTTCAGCAAGACAAGGGAGGAGCACCTTCGACATGTTCAAAAAGTGTTGGAAAAATTAAAACAGAACAAACTATTGATAACTCTGAAAAAATGTACTTTTCTATAGAAGGAATTGATTTATTTGGGCTTTGTAATAGGAGAAAATGAACTGAAGATGGATCCGAAGAAGATTGCGGCGATAGTTAATTGGACATCTCCAAAACGTTTATTTGAGGTACGTTGCTTTCATGGACTAGCGAGTTTTTACTGGAAATTCATAAGAAATTTTAGAGAAATTTGTGCACCTATGTTGGACACCATTAAAAAGGCCAATCAACCTTTTCAATGGATGGATGCAGCAGAGAGAAGTTTTCAGTTATTAAAGAAAAATATCACAGAGAGGCTAATCCTGAGATTTCCAAACTTCAAGAATATTTTTTACGTTCGTTGTGATGCTAGCCGTACAACTATTGGAGTTGTACTTAGCCAAGAGGATAAGCATGTGTCATTTTTCAGCAAGAAGTTAAATGAAAGCAGATAGAAATATTCGTCTTATGACAAGGAGTTCTATGCTATTATACAGGAAGTAAAACACTAGAGGCATTATCTGCTGGGAAACCAATTTTTGTTGTTTTTAGATAATTTTGCGTTACAGTATGTAATGCAACAACACAAGTTGAATCACAAACATGCCAAGTGGGTGGAATATTTGTAGAGTTCCACCTTCGTGTTGAAACACATTAGTGGGCAAGCCAACAAGGTGGCAGATACTCTGAGTAGGAGAGCTTTACTTCTACAGGAAAGTACTGTGCAAGTGTTGGGTTTTGAGCACTTGAAAGATTTATACCAGACTGACACAGATTTTAATGAGACCTATAAGGCATGTTAGAATCCCTTGGTGAGAGATAACAGTCTATGGTTGGACTAGAACTTGCAAGAGAAACTGCTATTTAGAGGAGGACATCTATGCATTCCTAACTACTCGATGAGGGAGAACATTATTCGCAAAAAGCATAGTGGAGGTCTAGGCGGACATTTTGGCATGGAGAAGACACTCGAGGAGCTTAGTCATTTCTACTTTTGGCCAAAGATGCAAAGGGATGTACAACGATTTGTGACCAGGTGTAAAGTGTGCCGTTAGCGAAGGGTCACAGTCAAAACACGGGACTGTACACACCGTTACCTGTTCCAGGTAGGCCGTGGGACTCAAACAGCTTGGAATTTGTCTTGTGTCTACGTAAAACACAACGAGGTTATGACTCGGTGATGGTAGTAGTGGACAGATTCTCGAAGATGGCACATTTACAGAGATTGTCAGGCTACATGGGTTTCCTAAGTCTATTCTTTCGAGCAGGGATGTGAAGTTTACGGGGCACTTTTGGCGCACCCTATGGAAGAAAATCGATACACAACTGAGTTACAGCTCTGCTTATTATCGTAAACTGACAGACAAATAGAGGTGGTAAATATGAGTCTAGGAAGCTTGCCATGAAGCTTGATTGGTGAGAACTCACGGATGTGGGATCGAGTGCTTGCATAGGCAGAGTTCACTTATAACGACTTGTCTAATCGCAACATAGGCTACAATCCATTTCAGATCATGTACATCATGCATCCTCGCAAAGTGCATGAGTTGTGGGATCTTGGACTGCAAGAAAGGCGAAGCGCAAATCGCTAACACGATGAGGGATTTGCATGAGTAGGTGAAAATGAAATTGCAATACAACTGCCAAAAGTATAAACAATAAGAAGATTTGAAGAGAAGGGAAGTACAGTTCGACGTAAGAGATGAAGTCCTCATGCATTTGCGCAAGGAACGCTTTCCTAAAGGCACATACAATAAGCTAAAATATCAGAATATAGGTCCCTGCAAAGTCCTCTAGAAATTTCCAGTGAATGCCCATGAGATACAGTTGCCACCCAAAATAGGCATTTCGCCTATCTTTAATGTAGCAGACTTGTTCCCTTACACTGTTAAACCTGAAGAAAAAGAAGAAGACAGAACCACATGACCTACATGGAATACCCAGGATGGAGGAGAAGCTTGGATGAGACAAATGCCTTACGTTCCACCTCTCGAGATCGAGAGCATTCTCGACACTCATGTGGCCAAAAGAACTCGGCGGAAGGAGTATCTGCAATACCTGGTCAAGTGGAAGAACCGTCCTATTGAGGACAGTTCATGGCTTGATGCCAGGCAGATTAAACAGACATGATTTTCAATCAAGGAGATCATGGATCAGAGTCATGATTTCTTTTTGCTCGGGAGCCTCATGCAAGAGCATCCAGCTAAGGCACCATGACTGGGTATTGGTCTCTGCCAGGTTGGAAAGTTGAGTTAAAATCGTTTTTGTCTTATATGTCTAGTTTGTCAGAGTAGGAGGTAGGATTTTGTTTTTATCTTAATCTCTGTATTAGTCAAAGGTAGTTTGGTCGGTTAGGGTTACTTACTTGTCTGTCTTTAACAAACAGTGGATTAATAATTGTCCTATTATTTTAAGAGGAAAAGATAAATTTGTCTAAAAGGGAAATCTTGTCATAAAGACAGAACATAATACGTAATAGTTTTAAAACTATAAGTTCTACAATTGAAGGTAACTGTATAGTTTCATTAACTGTAAACAAAATCATATAAATGTAACAATGAAAGTCATGTACAGGGTTCAACATTTCTTGCATTCTAGTAATAATAATAACATAGCAAACAATTCAATCCATCTGTGTGTTCTACTTTACTTTCATTGTGCTTCCTAATTAATGAACATTTGTATAGACAACATACTATTCATAGACCATTTCATTTAATTCTTTTTGTCTTTCCTGGGAAGACAGTCCTAACAGTGAGATAGAAAAGCAAATGTCAAAACGAGGGTTTATACTTCTATTGAAGAAAACAACATTGAATGAATAGGAGCGAACAGAAATAAGTTCCAATATGGGTAAAGCATCCACAGGCCATATGATAATTTCAATTTTTTTGAAATTGACTATCAAACAAATTACCACATCAACCACAACATTTTTTTCCTATTCATGGAAAAAACATTACAAGCATAGCCGTAAAGCAACAATTGAATTTTGAATGCGTAGAATTTAGACTAAAAGAACGATAGCCGAAGCCTATAATTAACATTCAGGTAAATCGAACCTATTGTTCTTTCCTGTAGTTTTTCTTCAAATTACAAAAGAAAACATATGAAAATATACAGTAGTATTGCAAGACAAAACATGGACAGACATATAAGCCAATGGATGACAAACCCTAATTGAGGGTTTTGAAAATTGTTTCTGTACACACCAAGTTACAGGAATAATCACCAAACAGTGGAAACCTAAGACAACAATATGACTAGAATGCTACCTACAGCCGAGAGCCACATTTGACAAGCATCGAGGGGAGACAAACCCTCCTACCTAGAGGCCTATTCTAAACAAAAGACAAAGGCTAAAGATAATTCATGTTGTCGGAGCCTACCAGACAAAGACTGAAGTGTCCATTTCCAAAACATCCAACCGCAAACCCCAACACCTACAGAGAAGCCGACACACAGGTGTTAGTGCAACATTATCAAAGAAAAGAAAATTACAGTGCATGAAAAACAAATAAATAGAAGTCACATTTATCTTACCTGAGGGATTTACAGTGAGAACAGAGGACGAGCCTTCCACCCACTAGTTCCAACCAACGGCTGAGACGAAGGAGCAACCATGTTAGAAATTGAGGAATGAAAATAGCAAATTGAATCAAGGAGAGAGGAGGCTACTTGCATTGAGGCCGAGGACTGAATAACGTCATTGTTTCGAGCCCTGAATGCATGCCAACCACTGAGCTGCAAACCGGACCATAACATACCAAACTAGGAACTCGAACCATGGAGACTTGTTGAATCAACAACAAAAATGGCATAGAGAACCACTTACACAGGCGACGGTAGGAAAGTTCTGAACTGCCCAACGAACCAAGGCCAAAGACTACCCACACAGGCATAAAGAAACAAGCATGAAAGTTACACTCTCAGACCAACAAGCATACCTAGAGGCGCACCCAAAAATTGCAGCGTAGCTGCATACTCAACTAGCAGAGCCATAACCGAATGAACCTTTGGCAAGCACAAGGAAAATGATTGAATGAGAAACAAAGGAGGAGTTTTGGCAAAGTAGGGAGCGGGAAACGCGACCTGAGGTGAGTATACAACATTGATTGCGGAAATAATTGCCACCTAACACTTTTCCATAAGTATCTTAGGGTTGATAATAACACATCAAACCACAGTTGTAACACCTTTACAATCATACTAACACTTATACAATCATTTAATTGGCGATAGTCTGAACAGCGTCGCGCTGCTCCCATCAAAATATGTTATACATTAATCAAGAACCAAGAACAAGATTTGAATTTTATACTTAAAGTGGGATTTACTTCTATAACTTTGTGCAATTCCTAGTTTAAAGCTAGTGCGAAAAGGAAATTCATGTTATAAAAGGGGAAATAAAGATTTGCACAACTAAGGAAATGTTTCAAGTCTTGTGAAAGATAAAGTACTTAATTATTTGGTAAAGTTCACATGGTATTTTCACAAATTCATTTTCACTTAGGAAAATTTTTACAACTATAATCCATGAGTTTGATGCAATTAGGTGAGCAAGTTCCTTTTCTCACTCTGATTTATAAATTACTCTCTTTTTCAACACATTTACCAAAACCTATTATGGGGATACATAACAAAGTATCACTATATAATATTTTTAATTATATATAATAATTAAATAAACATAGAGGAGATAAAAAATACAAAATTCAAACACAATTAGAAATAATGCTCGATAATGATTTTACATCATTGTAAGATAAGATTGAGAAATAGATAAGTATTTAAATATTGTGGTTGGATACTTAGTTATATAAAATGGATGTTATATTCGAGAAATGGAAAAATAAACTCAATAAAAAAAATTATTCAACCCAAGAAAGAGCCATTGATAATGTAAATATTATTAATAGAAGAACAACATTTTAGAGCTAAAATAAAAGCTAAACAATACTTTGGCCCTAAATAGTTTGGAATGTAAATTGGCTATAAAACTTATAAAGATAAAACAAATATGCTCATAGAATTAAGCCATTAGCATAAGAAAATATAATTGATAGAAATATATTACTAGAGATAGAGAAAAAAAAGATAATAATAAATTATAAATTGACAAAAAAGATAATAATAAATTATAATTTATGACATTATAGATTCTCTCCCATAACTTGACAACATTCCATATAGAAAAGGGCCTATGTTAAGTTAGATCCTTATTGAGATTGATGTTCTATGTTTGTTAAAACTTGGAAGCATCAGATTCTAAGGTCCCTAGCATAAAATGATTCATCTTGTGGTTGATATGGAAAATAAATCTTACCATAGAAGGATCATAAGCGTAAATTGTTACATAAGAAAGAACATTTTTCCTAACATTTAGCTTCACAAGAAAGACTCGTTTGATTAATACATGTGGATGGAGATTTTAGATATTAATGATCTAATTTGTTTTTATAGAAATTTTTTATTTTATGCCTACTAGTTCTCCCTTTCCTTATTACAAATATTCTAGATAAAAATTATAATTAAATGGGTTAGAACAAGATATTTACACTGAGAAATCAATGTGGTATTTTATTTTTAGGAGAATTTAATGCTAAAACAACAACTAATCAAGTTATTATTTTACACAATGATATGGCTAGATGAAGACCTTATTTTAGCTAGTCAAAAGACTTGGTTGAGAATTTGTTTGCTACGAAGCTAATCAAGCTTGACATATCTCAGTATCTCATAATTTGCAATGATCTAATGAAGTGGTTTAAATCCAACTAGATGATTTATATTCATGGGATTGGAAAAAGTGGCATATTTATATGCTATGTGATATCTTTATATAAAACAAACTGGTAACTTTTGACCTATTGAACATGCATATGCCAAATGTTGATCATAAATGTTTAACCTTAACTATAAACTTTATTATGCATAAAATCTCAGTGAACACAAAATTTGACAACAAAAAGAACGTAACTTTGGATAAAAAAAGAGAGAATTTTTTTAAAAGGATTCAAATAACAAATGAAAATTTCCAAATAATTAAGAACAATATTGAAAGCCTTTATCATAATTTTATGATAACCCTCTCTACCTTCATTAACAAGTTCTCTCTCTAGGTGTTGTTTAGAAAGAAAAATTGAATTAGCAAATATTTGTAAGATAAAGAGTATTAGATTTCCACCTAAGGTATTAGGTATGAATATAAAGAGTACATAGAATATGATAAGATAAATAGATACAACTCCTTAATTAAATGAAAAATATAGGATATCATATAAATACAAAGAAAAATATTTAACATACATCTATTCTAGATCCCTCAAAAAATTTCATGCAAATTATATCTCCTAAAAATAAATAATATAATATAATTCCCTTGAGAGGCTACAATTTATTCATTATAAATACTTATGAATCCCCTAATGATATTCACAAAATTCAAATCATTTCTAAAATGGAAGAAATTTATTTCAATGGAAGGAACATATAATTTGAAGTTAAGAGACTTGAAAAAGGGAAAGCTAATGAGATCAAAAGCTACCAAAATAAAATACTAAAAATTAGAGAACCTATTCTCAAACTTCATGTCGACAAATTCCTTAATTTCACAATAAAGTAGGGATTCCCTAAACCCTATATAAAACCAAAGATTCATTCTACCTATCTTTAAAATTGGGGATACAAAAATCCCTCTAAGTATAAGACCATTATTATTAGCCTCATTTTATCCAAATTATATGGAATTATTTTGAAAAACAAGATCAATGTATGGATAGAAAACCATGAAAGTAGAGCTAAAATCTAAACCATATATAGGGTATACCACTCAACAGTGAACCATCTTCTTATGCTTATGATCATTCAAAAAGAGTGTCATAATAATGAAATAAATCCCCCAATTTTTCATTGACTTTCAAAAAAAATTGGACATATTTGATAATCTAAAAATCCGTTTTGAGTTGAGAGATGTTGTGGTAAGGTTGTACATGAATTTTATTTCCATGTCTAGGAAAATTGTGGGCTACTGAGAATAAATAAATTTTAATATAGAAGATAAGAAATGTTGTCCCTATTCTCTACTCCTTTTGGCATATATGTTTTCAATTTGGGGGATATTTATAAAAAATAGGTTGTGTTAGCTTGACTTTCATTCATATACTCATCATCCTTATTCTATAATAACCCTGAAATAACAACACATAATTAATTATATTAATCGAGTGATTTATAATCAACAAGCAATTTATCCACTAGTTAACATTAATTTACAAAAATATGAGTGAAGAGAAACAACTTACCTAGGGAATGCTAGTTGAATTTTCTACCTGCAACAAAGTCTTGGGGATGACTCTCCACCCAACCGTAGGCTCAATTGCACAAAATCTTTCTACAACTGGCCACCCTTGAGCCCTCAATCAACGCACTACTACGAGGGTATCCTTTGTTTCACAACACTATTCTCCAAAGAGAATGGATGGTGGAATCATGGAATGATGGAATGCCTCTCATCTTCCTCCCCATCTATTAAATAAAGCAAATGTTAGAAGGGGAACCACATGCACACACTCCATGTGTCAATATGCAACTTTATTGCTTTCTTGTTTATTCTTTAGTTTTTACTTTTTGATATTTTTACTATTTTTCTTGTTTTATTTCTTTTGCTTTTACTTTTTGATAGCTTTCCTGATTTTTACTATTTTTCTATTTATTCTTATTTATATTTATTTAGAGCATGAAATTAAATTAATTATTAATTATTAATTATTATTTTATTTATTGTTTATTATTTATTATTTATTTAACATTTTATTATTTATTATTGTTTTATTATTTATTATTTATTATATTAAGGGACATTAAATTTATTTTGTTATTTATTACTTCATGTAACAGTCCCGACACCCTCTACTGAACTAGTATAACCAGCAGGCATCGAAAGTTTCACAACACCCGGGAAATCCCAAGGAATCTCTATCCTTTTACCTACTTTCGGAATCAGGCATAAGCCTCCCTGGTTTGTATCCTAGTCCAAGGTTGGCCCCAAAGTTCACGCATGACTCAGACCTCATTTTCCCCTAAGGCCCCAAGGAAGGCATCCGATACAATGCTCAATGTCACTAGGCATCTCGCAAGGTTGGCCCGCTCCCTCCACAACTCACTAAAGTGCACAACCCCAGGCATCAAAGTCCTTACAACCCTACTAGACTTCGACAACCCAATATAATACTAGGTACCTAGCCTAGAATATCAAACACATGGCCTCCTTAGGATGGTCCCATAGCCCTTCAAGAGCTATCCATCAAAAGCTACACAAGACAAAGTAACCACTAGCATATGTAGTGTTGATTGAGTCTGTCCCCAGCCCATATGGTGTTACTTATTCCCCCTCATGCATATTGGCTCACATGAGTTCATCAAATAAACAGGCCCTCTCGGCCCATTTGTGGATTCCTGTCAATCATCACACCTCAACATGCAACCAATGCATTAGCTATAACATCATAATATCATAGAAAATAATCCACATGCCAAGTCTTGCATGTCATCATGAGAACATTCATCATTGTTAATCGCAACATTATGAATAATAACAAACTGCATGCTCATGCATGTCCTAAATTTGTACGCAACTATCACATGCTTCACCTCATGAAATACCATCATAAGTTATAACATCAATATATTTGCATGAAAGACATATCATGACTTCACATGACAAATGAACCACATGTCAATAAACCTCATATTATAGCATCATAATTCCTATGCCACGTTATGCATATCATATCCATCATAAGTATTCAACATTAAATACCTATCATCACGTATTAAATGAATATGTCAATATACCTCGACATAACATCATAATGCCTATGCATATCATCATCATCATAAGGATACATCATCACTATAAGAACCACATGTGCATCATTATCCTTCTACCATTATATCACGAAACCTCATGTAACATCATACTCAACATCATAATAGTTAATTAAACTAAACTAAAATCATAGTGTATGATTTAGATGTATCATAAAATTTAAACAATAAAACAAGATTTAGATGCTCCATAAAAGCATCTGTCTTAGCTAAGTAAGCACTCCTAATTAGTTCACCACATCTTAATCATCAAGGATTTGTTCTCATCGTTAGAAGATCATATTCAGAGAGTTGTGTTCTTGCAATAATATACCAAAGAAATGCCAAGCAAACTATTATCGCGAAAGGAAAATCCAACCCAAATAAATAGTGAATAATATGATTAGCCTTCGAGGAATGTTTTCTCTGTGTTTTAGATTAGATTGAAACCATAAAGTAATGAACAGATGCAAGTGGACAAAGTCAGCAATTTTTCTACATAAACAACGATCATCTAAATGTAATAAGATATCATAGGTTATACCATTGTGAATTGGAACAAATTTCACTATTTTAGAGCACTTCAAATGGTGATGATATTAGAATGTCAACATCAATTATCCAAATACTTCAAGCACTATGTAAACTGTGTTGTAAAATGAACTAGTGGTGATTAGTTGAGAAAATACACCAACATTAAAGATTTGTTCCTCCACAAAAACATGCCAGTATACCATATCAATAGTGCTAAAACAATTTAGGCAAAATTCCATCCAATGTGGATCGAATCATGTCGGTTGGCGTATTGTTCAATCACAAGAAATGAATGTTTAGAATGTGAAATTCAGTTTTTTACAATGTTTAGAAATGACCATCATTCAAGATATGTTTAACATCATAGCATGGTATCACAGGATTCTCAAGGCAAAATTCATGTGAAAATAAGCTGATAGATAGAAAATATACCGATCTTTCAGAGAATTATACATCATCAATTATGGGTAGATTATCACCATCCACGAGTTTATTAAGTGTGACCATAACTAGAGAGAAATAATTCAAAATTTATATCCCATGAGGATGTAGGAAAGCATGTACCCCAACTACCCTTTAACAATTCACAAATAAAACCAAATCATTCACAAAAACTCTCAGACAGGGCCTACGCAAATTAATCATGGCATCCAAATGAAATCAATCCACAATATTAATATGCATATCATCATAATGCCTATGTATATCATTATCATCATAAGGATACATAATCACTATAAGAACCACACGTGCATCATTATCCTTCTACCATTATATCACGAAACCTCATGTAACATTATACTCAACATCATAATAGTTAATGAAACTAAACTAAAATCATAGTGTATGATTTAAATGTATCATAAAATTTAAACAATAAAACAAGATTTAGATGCTCCATAAAAGTATCTGACTTAGCTAAGTAAGCACTCCTAATTAGTTTACCACATCTTAATCATCAAGGATTTGTTGTCATCATTAGAAGATCATATTCAGAGAGTTGTGTTCTTGCAATAATAGACCAGAGAAATTCCAAGCAAACTGCGATTGCAAAAGGACAATCCAACCCAAATAAATAATGAATAATATGATTAGCCTTCAAGGAATGTTTTCTATGTGTTTTTAGATCAGATTGAAACCATAAAATAATGAACAGATGCAAGTGGACAGAGTCAGCAATTTTTCCACATAAACAACGATCATCCAAAAGTAATAATATATCAGAGTTTATACCATTGTGAATTGGAACAAATTTCACTATTTTAGAGCACTTCAAATGGTGATTATATTACAAATGTCAACATCAATTATCCAAATACTTCAAGCACTATGTAAACTGCGACGTAAAAATGAACTGGTGGTGAGTAGTTGAGAAATACATCAGCATTAAATATTTGTTCCTCCACAGAAACATGCCAGTATACCATATCAATAGTGCTAAAACAATTTAGGCAAAATTCCATCCAATGTGGATCGAATCATGTAAGTTGGCTTCTTGTTCAATCACAAGAAATGAATGTTTACGATATGAAATTTAGTTGTTTACAATGTTCAGAAAGGACCATCATTGAAGATATGTTTAACATCATAGCATGGTATCACAGGATTCTCAAGGCAAAATTCATGTGAAAATAAGCTGATAGATAAAAAATATACCGATATTTCAGAGAATTATACATCATCAATTATGGGTAGATTATCACCATCCACGAGTTTATTAAGTGTGACCATAAGTAGAGAGAAAGAATTCAGAATTTATAGCCCATGAGGATGTAGGAAAGCATGCACCTCAACTACCCTTTAACAATTCACAAATAAAACCAAATCATTCACAAAAACTCTTAGACAGTGCCTAAACAAATAAATCAGGACATCCAGATGAAATCAATCCACAATATTAATATGCATATCATCATAATGCCTATGCATATCATCATCATCATCATAAGTATACATCATCACTATAAGAACCACATGTGCATCATTATACTTCTACCATTATATCACGAAACCTCATGTAACATTATACTCAACATCATAATAGTTAATTAAACTAAACTAAAATCATAGTGTACAATTTAGATGTATCATAAAATTTAAACAATAAAACAAGATTTAGATGCTCCATAAAAGTATTTGTCTTAGCTTAGTAAGCACTCCTAATTAATTCACCACATCTTAATCATCAAGGATTTGTTGTCATCATTAGAAGATCATATTCAGAGAGTTGTGTTCCTGCAATAATAGACCAGAAAAATGCCAAGCAAACTGTTATCGCGAAAGGACAATCCAACCCAAATAAATAGTGAATAATATGATTAGCCTTCAAGGAATTTTATCTCTGTGTTTTTAGATCATATTGAAACCATAAAATAATGAACAGATGCAAGTGGACAAAGTCAGCAATTTTGCCACATAAACAACGACCATCTTAAGGTAATAAGATATTAGAGTTTATACCATTGTGAATTGTATCAAATTTCACTATTTCAGAGCACTTCAAATGGTGACGATATTACAAATGTCAACATCAATTTTCCAAATAATTCAAGCACTATGTAAACTGTGTTGTAAAATGAACTGGTGGTGAGTAGTTGAGAAAATACACCAGCATTAAAGATTTGTTCCTCCACAAAAGCATGCCAGTATACCATATCGATAGTGCTAAAAAAATTTAGGCAAAATTCCATCCAATGTGGATTGAATCATGTCAGTTGGTGTATTGTTCAATCACAAGAAATGAATGTTTAGGATGTGAAATTCAGTTGTTTACGATGTTCAAAAATGATCATCATTCAAGATATGTTTAACATCATAGCATGGTATCATAGGATTCTCAAGGCAAAATTCATTCTAAAATAAGCTGATAGATAGAAAATATACCAATCTTTCAGAGAATTATACATCATCAATTATGGGTAGATTATCACCATCCACAAGTTTATTAAGTGTGACGAGAGCAAGAATTCAGAATTTAGAGCCCATGAGGATGTAGGAAAGCATACACCTCAACTACCCTTTAACAATTCACAAATAAAACCAAATCATTCACAAAAACTCTCAGACAGGGCCTAAGCAAATTAATCAGGACATCCAGATGAAATCAATCCACAATATTAATATGCATATCATCATAATGCCTATGCATATCATCATCATCATAAGGATACATCATCACTATAAGAACCACATGTGCATCATTATCCTTCAACCATTATATCATGAAACCTCATGTAACATTATACTCAACATCATAATAGTTAATTAAACTAAACTAAAATCATAGTGTACGATTTAGATGTATCATAAAATTTAAACAATAAAACAAGATTTAGATGCTCCATAAAAGTATCTGCCTTAGCTAAGTAAGCACTCCTAATTAGTTCACCACATCTTAATCATCAAGGATTTGTTGTCATTGTTAGAAGATCATATTCAGAGAGTTGTGTTCTTGCAATAGTAGACCAGAGAAATGCCAAGCAAACTGCTATCACGAAAGGACAATCCAACCCAAATAAATAGTGAATAATATGATTAGCCTTCAGGGAATGTTTTCTTTGTGTTTTTAGATCAGATTGAAACCATAAAATAATGAACAGATGCAAGTGGACAGAGTCAGCAATTTTGCCACATAAACAACGATCATCTAAAGGTAATAAGATATTAGAGTTTATACCATTGTGAATTGGAACAAATTTCACTATTTTAGAGCACTTCAAATGGTGACGATATTACAAATGTCAACATCAATTATCCAAATACTTCAAGCACTATGTAAACTGTGTTGTAAAATGAACTGGTGGTGAGTAGTTGAGAAAATACACTAGCATTAAAGATTTGTTCCTCCACAAAAGCATGCCAGTATACCATATCAATAGTGCTAAACTTTTTTAGGGAAAATTCCATCCAATGTGGATCAAATCATGTGAGTTGGCCTATTGTTCAATCACAAGAAATGAATGTTTAGGATGTGAAATTCAGTTGTTTACAATGTTTAGAAATGACCATCATTCAAGATATGTTTAACATCATAGCATGGTATCACAAGATTCTCAAGGAAAAATTCATGTGAAAATAAGCTGATAGATAGAAAATATATCGATCTTTCAGAGAATTATACATCATCAATTATGGGTAGATTATCACCATCCACGAGTTTATTAAGTGTGAACATAACTAGAGAGCAAGAATTCAACATTTATAGCCCATGAGGATGTAGGAAATCATGCACCTCAACTACCCTTTAACAATTCACAAATAAAACCAAATCATTGACAAAAACTCTCAGACAATGCCTAAGAAAATTAATCAGGACATCTAGATGAAATCAATCCACAATATTAATAGGTGAAAAGTGTGTTCAACATGAAAACATCTCTACGACTGTGAGAATAAACTATATGACCTTGACTTTTTTTTCTATTCCTTAGACTTAGATGTTGTAGTCCTTAAAGAAATAAAATAGTCACTTGAACCAATCAATTGTTAGCATCCATTAAAAGGTCACTAAAGCATTATAGGTTTTGTTTGACTCTTAATGGCATTTGGATGGAAGATGTTGTTGAAAGGTATGAGTTAGAACATGAGCATCCATTCATAAATAAATTACTGAGCTCAATGAGGAATAAGACTGGTATTCACCATATTTTTTCCTAACTTGAATGACAATAATTCACTTGAATGACAACAGAGTATGCATCGAGAAATAATACACTATAAGCATTCTTATCATGAATTTATTTCATATTCTTATATAAACAATGAATATGAACTATGATACAAGATTATTCAACATCCATCTAAGATCTAGGATATCCCTTGAACAATCTTAGTGTTGCATTCTCAGCTAGACGTCAAATGCTTTCAATAATCATTTTCTCTTCTTTCCATACGAAATTTCAAAATTTACTAAACAGGCATAGCCATACTATCAATATGCTATAGTTTTGGTATAATCTTTTTACTTCCAAGTTTCACCCAATAAAGTCATAATCTCTAGTTAAGTTATTCCTAGTCTTACTGTCATTCCTTAAATTTTTGTTTCATTTCCAGTACATTGACTTATGCAATCCAAATTACATAAATAATAAGCAAGGAAACTAAATCACATAATACTGACAATCCTATAAATATCTATCTGATAAGGATTGAGAAAGTACAAACATTAGTGATTAAGGAAATGGGAAGCTACGTATTTTGAATCTGCTTGATTAAAAACAGAAAAATATAACAAACAACCACATTTGACGAAAAAAACAGAGTTCAATGACTATAAATTCATTGATATCAACTTAATTAAAAACAAGGCTCGCATGACATCAACTTAATTAAAGCATAAATAAAAAAATGAGCAGTAGGTCCAACCATTATTAAGACCTAAGAAACTAAAGATCAAATTGCTTTTACCTTCAAAGTCCAATTCTATGATTGAAGCTTTAAAAACTTGGTGATCCTAATGCAAGGAAAACCCTTCTAGGAACCAACTTCATAAACATCAACAGTTAAATGGACATGGATCATCAGAGAATTAAAAATTTAACATAAAAATCTAATGCATTAATGCTTAAATGATCTTCCTAACTGGAAACTAACAAAAATCATGGAGTATAAATAAAGATTTCAAAGTTTTGTAACAAAAATTTCCATTAAAACAACCTTAAAAGAAAAGTAAAAGACTCATATTAAGTATCAATACATGTTTCAAAACATCATGAAGTCTTGAAACATTCATCAATTAAGAAGTATAGGCATTGATGCACTAAAACATGCAATAAAGCCTTCAAACCCTGATCATTCTAAACAACGACGATTAAAAAAAAAAAACAACCTTCACCTATCATCCATTCGGGAATCGAGATACATTCAATGATTTTATGAAGCCTTGAATCTCTTAGTATTTTAGAGATCGAGATGCATTAAAACAGAGTATTAAGACCTTCAAACTTTCCAGGAATTCATAGAGGACATATAGCCTTCAAACTCATTAACCAGGCTAATATGGTCAATTCCAGAAAAGATCTACATGGAGCAATTTGTTCAAGACCAAAACTCGACAAAACAATGGATCTATCATCTTAGAGAATAGATCTTTCCAAGGACTGCTCCTATTAAACATGGAAAAACAGCACGGGAAGAAAGCTTCAAGCAATTTTACCGTTCAAAACACTTTAGAAGCGTGAATAAAAGCTTCCACAGACAAAGCACCAATATAGGCATTAAGAAGACGAATCCTCATACAACTTTGGACAAAAAGAGTGGAGACAAACATAGATCTGATAAGATTAAGGATTCAAGAAAGAAATATTGCCTTTACAAATAAATCGTTGTT
Source organism: Pinus taeda (assembly GCA_000404065.3). Classification (NCBI taxonomy): domain Eukaryota; kingdom Viridiplantae; phylum Streptophyta; class Pinopsida; order Pinales; family Pinaceae; genus Pinus; species Pinus taeda. The sequence goes on from APFE030752009.1 coordinate 129,976, forward strand.
TATAAATATAAATATAAATATAAATGTAAATATAAAGATAAATAACTCTTTTCTCTTGCATTTTCCTTGGTTTCTTTTTTTTTATGGAGTATTCTAACTAAAACATTGACTTTAAAAAGAAATATTAATTACATATATTTCAATGCAATTTGAGTTTATATAGACAAATATTTTATTTCTAAAGAACATTAATGTTAAATGCTATCTGAATTAGATTATTTCTGAACATGGATATGGCTTAGCAGCTTTTTCAATTTTCTTGTTTTTCATAAAAATAAATCTCACTAAAAAAACTCTCATTGTGGCTTTTTACGATGGTAATAATTATGGTGAACTATGCTTCTGCCTCTACAGTATTGAGGTAATGGAATGTATTCAAGTACTAAGTCTTTAAAACAACTATCACTTCATTATTGTAACCAACCATGAAGCATTACAATCATGGTTTTAGATGCTCAATATTCTGGTTAAAATTTGCATGATTACAATCATGGTTTTACATGTTCAATGTTATGGTTAAAATTTACACGGGATCCTTTACGGTTTTGGTAGTTTCTGTAATATTTTTTTTTGATGGTGAAATTTGTATTAAAAACTAATTGGACACTGATAAATTGCAGAAGCTTAAAATATTAAGTTTGTGAAACAAATAATTGAAATCAAATTTTCAAGTTAATAAGATATTTAATGTATTTGTATTAATGATCAATTATATTATCTATAACTGCTAAGACTTAATTAACACCCAAATAATTAATTGTTGTGTACTAAATATGAAATAGAAAAGATGAGATGTCTATATGCTAGAAATGGAGCCAGGTACAACTAGAAAACTCTTCAAACAAATAAGGCATGGAAGAACACAAGAATAAGCAGTCAGTAAGATCAGTGTATGATATAAACAACTTGATAGTATTTAAGAAAACTATAGACTATAAAACATTGAAAAGATCCTGAAGAGGCAAATCATATCAACAATAATAAAGTATTAGCCTCCACATGAATTAATGATATATTTTGTATAAATAGGCCTTACATAATATCATTTTAAATAAAATTGTATATTCATATACAAAAAAAGGGACTGTGGTTTTCTCATTGATTATACCAATCAACAAATCATAATATATTCAGATAGTATTAGAAGAGAAACGTGAATGAAAGATATCTTTCAACAACCTAGATACCAAATATCTGGGAGATTTATGCTTCTCATTAATGATGTACGAAAGAATGGTCACAATGTTAATTCATTTGCACAATGATTTGATTGCAGATTGCCCAAATTTGATGATTGGAGGTGCTAGGAAATCATTAGCATTTAGTCCTACTACTAGCAACTGGAGCATGTCAAAAGATTTGAAGGCATAAAGAAATAATTCGAAGAAAAATGTTGCACCTTGAAACAAAGATTGGGAATTCAAAGAAGAATGATGAACCATGTAAACAAAGATTTGAAATTTAACAACAGAATAACAAATCCAACATTAATCATAATCAACTGCAATTATAGTGTACCAGATTTGGTTGTGCAAGAATATTCCAAATCAGTAGACTATATGTACAATTTATCAGAGATTTGGTTGTATGGTCATGATGAAAATTACGCATTAGGTAAAGTGAATACAACCTCATAAATTAAATTATAGATTCCAATGCTCTGAATATTTATTTCTCAAAATCAACTTCAAATTATGTAGAGATTTTCACTTAGAAATGTCGAAAACTTCCCAAAAGAAATAATGTTACTTTGAGAATGATTACACATGAATTGGTCAAAGAAGTAAGAATCAACTAATAAAGGGTGTACTTGAATAAATGGTACTCATAGGTGGATTGATGACCTAGTGTTACTTCAGATAAAACAACTTACTAGTGTGTCATTATTATTGAAAGAAGTTATTGCCAAACACATTGGGCATACCAGATCATTCATAGATGATAATGGTGGTAGTGGTTCTAAGCATTTCAAATTATAAACTAAAGATTTAATAAGTGGAAATTAAGGTGGAAGAATTCCAAGTCCAACTTCAAGATGGGTGAATCTATGATAGAATAGATGAAGTAGATCAAGTGGGAACTTGCTGAGATAGGAAAATATTTTTAAGATGAACGATGACAACAAATATCAAACACTGATAAAGAGACAGACCTACAATGCAGTAAGATTGGAACGTACAGTATTAGATGTTTAGAAATTCATGTCGGCATGAAATTGGGACAAATACACATGTACAAGACTGTGATCAACCCTGAGCATGGGCAGAAGGAAACATCATCATGGGTATTACACCAATTATAGCGGTGATCGTGTGGGTATACAAAAGTGTCAGTGCAGGCCTATAAAACATAATATGGGTCAAAGATATTGGATCTATGTATCAATATTGAAGGTTTGTGGCCAAAAAAATAAAGTATGCTAGTGTTCCATAGATTAGTTAGATGAAATGTGCGTACGACTGAAATTTGTTGAACCATTTAAACATTTGCCTTGATTAGAGAAGTGATGCAAATATTAAACTCCATTATCATCATACAAATGCCATCAGTGATTGATTTAAATTTACATACCCTTCCCCAAAACAATTGGCGTCAACAAATTAATTACCATTGTTTATATCCATTTGCATCATAAAAAGGAATTTAGGAATTGAGACCAAGAAATTTGCAGGCATATGAAAACAAAAGATCTTGACAATAAAATGCAACATTGGTTTAAAATAGAGATCATAATCTTTCTAGACAATAAAAGAGGAATGACTGCTAAAAGAATCTATCCACGTTGGCTCTTCGTAAAACCCACATTAAATTCAATCTTCAAGCAATACCCAGCCAAAATTGATTTATATTTCCCAAGAATAACCTTGTCCTATAACCCATTGGTTGTGGAATGTAGAATAGCAACATAATTGGGCCAACTCATCGGAAATAGTGTGAAATACACAAACATTGTGCATGCGTAAGGGCAAGCATATTGTAGAGGAGCACATGGCTAATAACTTGGGGAAACTGCTGCAACAACAAAAATCTTCCATCTTAGAAACATTTAAACAAATGCAGTTGATCTATATAAATGTCTTATGCAATATAAATCTTCCATCTCGAGAATTGAAACAAATGTTGCCAATATATTTTAATTACACTGCCATGTGAACGTTTAGTGATAATCGACCAAATTGTGGACAAAACATGACCTCTAACTACAAAACTAAACTGTAAATAATGACAATATAGGAAACAACGAAATCCATGCATGTTAAATTCTATCGATACTTGTGTGGAAAGTATGAATAGAAACCCATCTCATTTGTGCCATGAAATTAAAAGAAAAATTAAAAAACAATGATCGACTATACCATGTATAATAAATCTAAGTAATAATAAAGAAACCCTTGCATAGATTAAAAATCTAACGAGAATTACGGAAAACCGCGATAAAAAAAACCGCAGATTGCTTGTACCAGGTAATATTAATTGTCGCAACCTAGTGATAAATATTTTTTGTTCGTTAAATCATTCAGATCAAATTTTTCTACATTAAAATGTCTATAGGTCCTAAGATTTGAACCAAGCTCTGATACAATATGTAAAAACCCCGAAATAAAAACACATAATTAATTAGATTAATCAAGCGATTTATAATCAACAAGCAATTTATCCACTAGTTAACATTAATTTACAAAAATATGAGTGAAGAAAGACAACTTACTTGGCAAACACTAGTTGAACGCTAGTTGAATTTTACTACCTGCAACAAAGTCTTGGGGACGACTCTCCACCCAATCGTAGGCTCATTTGCACAAAATCTTGCTACAACTAGCCATCGTTGGGCCCTCAATCAACGTACTACTGCCAGGGTATCCTTTGTCTCACAATAATATTCTCCCAAGAGAATGGATGGTGGAATCGTGGAATGATGGAATGCCTGTCATCTTCCTCTCCATTTATTAAATAGAGCAAACATTAAAAGGGGAACCACATGCACACACTCCATGTGTCAACATGCAACTTTACTGCTTTCTTTTTTTATTCTTTTGTTTTTACTTTTTGATAGTTTCACTGATTTTTACTATTTTTCTTGTTTTATTTCTTTTGTTTTTACTTTTTGATAGCTGTACTAAATTTTGCTATTTTCTATTTATTCTTATTTATATTATTTAGAGCATTAATTAATTTATTGTTTATTATCTATTTACTATTTAATATTTATTATATTTATTATTTATTATTTATTACTAAGGGACATTACATATTCTTTATCTTGATATTATTATTATGGTGAGGACTCATTATGATCTGAAAAAGAAACTAAAATTCTTGAAGGATTTGCATTATAGTATGGGTATAACTATCAACACTAAAAAAAAAAGGTTATGATAATTAAATCGAAAGTTATCACTTATGATAATTTCATGTACAACAATAATAGCTTGGAGGAAGCAACTTCATACAAATACCTCATAATTGATCTTCATCACCAACTTAACTAGAATTATAGAAACTTCAAGAAAAGAATAAATGAGGGTGGAAAGTTTGTTATGGACTTGAAAAAATTGTAAATCAATGGATCTTTTTCTATGGGATAAGAAGAAAAACTCTTTGAGGATTTTGTCACTCTTTCTCTCTCATATGGTTTTGAAATATGCGGTTGTAGTATCTCTAGAAAATCATGCAAAAAAATAGAGCCATTCCAAAAGTTCCTTTAACTTATAATATATATAGTAAAGCAAATGCATCTTGTCCCATGCTCATAAAAATGGGTCATATCCCCATTTAGAGCACAATTAGGGCTAAATACCTAATTTGAACAAGATAAATAACATTGAAGACAAAGAGGCTTCCTAAGATTGTTCCAATCTCTAGCAAAAACCATTTATGACTTAAACAAGGGTGGAATAAATATTCCAAGCCTTGAATAAATTAATGGGTAATGCAAAATAATGATAATATTAAAAATATTATTACATATGTATTTAGAATAAATTATGGTGCGATAAAGAGTTAGAGGATAAAAGAAAATAATGATATTTAAAAAAGATTAATTTTAATCTAGAAGATAAAAAATATATTTATGTTTTTATTAGGTTAAAAATAAAATCAACACTATTAAAATATGAACAACCTCTCACGAGAACCATAAATAAGGTGTTGCACAATTTCCAAAATATCATGAGTCCAATAAATTGGTCATATTTATAACAATAATTGAAGATAGAAATAAGTTTCTCTTAGAATGTTCCATATATATTCACATTAGAACAATTTCAAAATATTTGTTATAATATGACTTTTCTAATTAGTTTAACTCATTAAAACTATAGTTTTTTTGAAATGCTTTTCTTAAAATTATTTGAATATAAAAATAATATTACAAATTCAACAAAATAATCTGTGACTTTTTTTAATATTTAATAGGCAAAATTAAATCTCAATGCACATTAACCATACCCACCCCTAAGTCAATAGCAAATTCTTTATATCCAATGAGTCGAGAACAAATTCCACTATTGGTAATACCCAAATCTTAAATTAACATAAACTCAAGTATTAACCTCTATCACCATCATTTTAATAAATGGTAGAGAACAAATTCCACTATTAACTTAATGTCAATAACCAAAACTAAAAATAACATAAACTCAAATATTAACCTCTATCACCATCATCTTACATAATTTAATTGACCTAAATAAATGGCTTTCGACAGTTTTATAACATAGCTATTGGATTAAGTATAATCATATCATCATCTCTATAAACTCAAATATTAACCTCTATCACCATCATCTTACATAATTTAATTGACCTAAATAAATGGCTTTCGACAGTTTTATAACATAGCTATTGGATTAATTATAATCATATCCTCATCTCTATATTCCAAAAATCCAAAAGTACTTTTGGTTATACAGCCATAGACATGGGTAGTGGGATGATCTCTAGTTTAACTGATTCGAAGGTGATAGGCACAATCCCACCCCATCATTCTAGATAATCTGATTCGTTGACTTGACTTCTTTTACCACATGTTTGGGAAATTAATTGTGTGCGATTTGGTGAAAGCGTTAAGACTCTAAGTCCAAAGGGCGGATCCATTCACATGAATCACAGCCAAAAACTGGATTTTTTTTGTAAGTCAACCACAGCCACTTTGCTTCGTGGGGCGAATACAGAGTCTAACATGATGGAGTCACCACCACTACATTATTTTTAACTTTATGAATGAGAGAATAATGACACGAAACGCCCGCAAGTTGACATCCAAATAGGGTCGAAATTTGGTATCATCTTACATGGTAGTGTCTAAATAAATTTTCAAGATGGTTCTCATCTGTCAAATTTTTCGTTTATGACAGGCAACGCCTATAACGTGACATACACACGGTTGAAATTTGGTGTCAACTCGAAGGTTGTGTAGATAAGTTTCTATGATGACACTTCAATTTTTTCGCTTACCATTTTACAAAATTACCTGCCAAAGTTAAAATGGCTGCATATGCATATCAAGTAACGGACTTCTATCAAACAAAATTAGATATACTAATATAAAGCGTTGTCCACCGTGGCAACAATTTTTGCCCAGAGGGCATTTTTTTTTTTCCTTAATCAGGCAAGAAAATTTTAAAAAAATTGGTTTCTAGAGTGTTTGAACTACTTTTCTGAGGCCTCTATCACGTGGCAAATTTGTATGGGCAGTTATCAAAAAATCTAGTTAAAGAAGTGTTTGAAACATGTTTTTGGTGGTGGAAATAGATTCAACGCCATCAAAAATTAGTAGGGCACCCAAAATCTTGCATTTGACACGTGTTGTACCCTGAATTTACAAAAAATTTTGGGAGATTTTATCATAATTTTGTCGGAATTTCCATTATTTTTGGGGAAAATTTGAGACTACAGCATTCTTTAGTGTTGGAAATGGATTTAGCATCATCAAAAATCCTTGAGGCCCCCATAATCTTGAAGTTCAACATCTTTAACCTAGATTTTCAAAATTTTGTTGGAATTTCCACTATTTTTTAAACAAAATTATGACCTTTGTTAAACTACTCTTTAATATAATAGGTATATATTAATAAATTGAGAGTGACTAATAGTGGGAGTTAATTTGAAGATAAAAGAAATATATTTTAGCGTGATTTAAAATGTATTTTTTAAATTAATAAATAAATTTAAAGTTCTTAAATTATTTTAGGGTTTTCAGTTTATACAACCTAATTTGTAAGGATCTAATGTTTTACGGATTTTTCACTTAAATTTACTATTCCAACGGTTTTGATAAAATTTGAGTAAAATGCATTAAAAAAATGAATTGTCCGCTTAAAAGATGGTCCTAATCAGTTATATCCAAAATCTTTTACACATTTTTAAAGATAGTAAATTTATGTTGTTTAATTTGAGAAGCTCAGAATGTCTCACAAACTTTTGAAACTACTAAATAATAATAAAAAAAATCTAACCCAAATTTGTATGATCTAATTCTAACATAGAAAAAACACAATTCATATATTAATTAGATTGCACCAAAAAAAAATTAAAATACTTTTAAATGAAATCAAATCTCACGCATGGTTGGTCCCTTTTTAATTTTCAATTCATATATTAAGTAGATTGCACCCCCAAAAAAAAAAAAACTTTTAAATGAAATCAAATCTGACCCATTGTTGATCCCTTTTTAATTTTTAATTACCTTTATTGGATAATGTTCCTTTTTGTATATCCTTATGAACGTGGCACTGTTACTCTAGTTCGCCCATGTAATAACCTATTTGTAGCTTTTCATTAATTATCTGACATAACGTCATCATCCTTAATTTTTGGTTTTATGTCTATCACTTTATTATACCAAATCTGTTCCTCTATGAAATTGGCGGGGAAAACACTATTCATCCCAGCCAATCCCAATTCCAATCCCCTTTTCGTCTTCCTCCATCGAGTGAAAAATTGAAATGTGGAAAAAGTTTTTGGAGGAGCCATGACTCCATCTCCAACCCTTCGCTTGGTACAAGGCTTGAGTCTCCAGGAGCCATTATTTCGTCACCAACCCCTTTGCCTGACATAGGGTTCAAATCTTCCACGAGCCAATAAATGGACCTTTCCCCATCCTCGCCTTCCCCATTTTCCCTATTCTATTATCCTCCATATGCTTTTCCTTCCCCATTTTTGTTGGAGCAAACAATGTGCAGCGGAAATTTAAAAGGCATACACAGCACATACAAAAAAATAACACAAAGATTTAATGTAGTTCACCCAACCAATCTGGGCTACATCCACCAAAGAGAGGCATCGACAATCTTATTATTAAACAGGAGATTACAACAATTTAATCCCTCACACACTCTCTCAGCTCACTCATCCACACTCTCAATGGGCTTACAGTTTTTTTTTTATAGTTGGGAGTATAAAACTGAATCATAAATTCTCTCACAATAAATATAGGATGCAATAACTCCTCCTCAAGAATAAATGGAGCTAATATAACAACAAATCCTATTGTTGTCACCTACATGAGATTTTTTGCCAAATTTAACAAATAGAAAATCTCAACAATCTCCACCTTGACAACAATTAGCCTGATACCCTGTTCATTTATTATTTTATCTTTTCTGCAAGCCAAGAGAAGCCAGACACCAACATAGATTCTCTAACAAAACTGGTTTCGTGAACATGTTTGCATAATTTTCCTTTGTATGCACTTTTTCAAGAGAGACACCCCTTTCAGTGATAACGTGTCTTACAAAATGGTACTTGATAGGTATATGCTTTGATTTACTATGATAGGCTGGATTCTTAGCCAAATTAATTGCACTTTGACTATCACAAAATAAATTGATGTTGTCCTGTAACCTACCAAACTCACCAAACAAACCTTTCAACCAAATTGCTTCTTTGCAAGCATGTGAAGCAGCTATGTATTTTGCTTCAGTAGTGGATAAAGCAACAATGTTCTGTAGCTTTGACATCTAGCTAATAGCTCCACCTGCAAGAGTAAATACATACCCTGAAGTTGACCTTCTCTTACCCAAATCACCTGCAAAATCAGAATCAACATATCCGCAAACAAATTCACTACTCCTGTTATAAGTGATACAATAATCACTTGTGCCTCTCAAATACCGAAGCACCCATTTCACTGCTGACCAGTGTTCTTTTCCTAGATTTTCCATACCTGCTGACAACCCCAACTGCATGTGAAATATCTGGTCGAGTACAAACCATCGCATACATTAAACATCCTACTACATTTGCATATGGAATTCGAGACATATATTCCTTTTCTTCATTTGTATTAGGACATAAACTCGAAGAAAGCTTCAAATGGGAAGTTAAAGGGACTGACGCGGGGTTCACATTGTTCATACCAAATCTCAAGAGTATTTTCTCAATATACTTCTGTTGTGATAGCCATAGCTTACCATTGCTTCTGTCTCTGAAAATCTCCATGCCCAAAATCTGTCTTGCTGCTCCTAGATCTTTCATATCAAATGTCCTTGCCATCTGAGCCTTCAACCTGTTGATTTCTTCTATGCTTTTTCTTGCTAAAAGCATATCGTCAACATACAATACTAAGATAATGAATATGCCATTATTTAATTGCTTAAAATAAACACAATGATCATATTCACTTCTAAAATATTTTTGACTCAACATGAAAGAATCAAACTTCTTATACCACTGCCGAGGCGACTGCTTCAGGCCATATAATGACTTCTTGAGCCTCCAGACAAATTTCTCGTTACGATGCTGAACAAACCCTTCCTGTTGTTCCATATAAATTTCCTCATCGAAGTCTCCATGTAGAAATGCAGTCTTAACAGCTAATTGCTGCAACTCTAAATCAAGCAAAGCCATTAATGCTAACAAAATTCTAATTGAAACAATTTTAACACTGGTGAAAAAATCTCATGAAAGTCAATGATGGCTTTCTGAGAAAACCCTTTTGCAACCAACCTCGCTTTGTACCTTTCTTCCGTATCATTCACACCATGTTTTATCTTCAAAACCCATTTACACCCCACAGTATTCCTATCTTTCGGAAGCTCAACCAGATCCCATGTGCCATTCTTACCTAAGGCCATCATTTTGTCCTTCATGGCTGCTTTCCACTTGTCACTTTTCGAACCTTCTATTGCTTTCGGATAGCACAGAGGTTCATCATCATTAGCAGTAAATGCAATTGAGGTAACATAATCATCATACCTTCTCAGTGGCCATTTGATTCTTGTCGACCTCCTTAAGGATGTTTCTGGCGCTTCCTCGATTTGCTGACTACCATCTGTAGGAACTTCTTGATGACCAGTATCTAAAACATGTTCATGATCTATACCTGAACCCTGTTCATGTTCTCATTCTGAAACCTGTTCATGACTAGTATCTGAACTATGGTCATCATGACTATCATTAGAAATGCTATCAAACTGAATGTGCTGAAAGTCAGATACATCACCCTGTTTCAATCTACTATCTACATCTAACTGTACAAGAGAGGATTCATTAAACTTTAGATCTCTGTTGATGATGATTTTGCGGGTAGTAGGATCCCACAATCTATATCCCTTTGTTCCAAAACCATACCCAACAAAGATATACCTTTTAGACTTTGGATCTAATTTAGTTCGCTGATGTTTAGGCACTAGAGCATATGCATCACAACCAAACACTTTGAGTTTAGAATAGTCACAAGGGTGTCCTTTCCATATCTCTTGCGGAATCTTGCAGCCTATCGCCGTCGATGGGGATCGGTTTATCACATAACAAGTTTTTTCCACCGTTTCCGTCCACAACTCCTTTTGCAACCCAGCATTACTCAGCATACTCCTTGCTCCGTCTAGAAGAGTCCTATTCATGCGTTCAGCAACTCCATTTTGCTAAGGAGTATAAATCATGGTCTTATGTCTCTCGATCCCTGCATCCTTGCAATAGTTGTCAAACTCTATGGAAGTAAACTCACCACCATTGTCAGTTCTTAACAATTTATTGTTCTACCAATGTTGTTTTCTACCAATGCTCTAAACTGCTTGAAAACTAAAAAGACATCAGACTTCCTTTTCAACATGTAGACCGACACTTTCCTAGAAAAGTCATCAATAAACGATACAAAATATGACGAACCACCATATGAGGTTGTAGGGGATGGACCCCAGACATCTGAATGGATATAATCAAGTATTCTTTTACTAGTATGTTTGCCTGTTTTAAACTTTTGTTTAATTTGTTTTCCAAATAGACAATGCTTACAAAAATCTAACTTTCCAGACTTTAGATTTGAAAGTAACTTGTGATCAACCAAAATTTTCAACCCTCTTTCACTCATATGCCCCAACCTTTGATGCGATAAGTGAATGGAATTACTGTCATATTTAGACACTGTAGACACATAATCTGACCATGTACCTCCTTCTAACTGAAATAGATTTCCTACCTTCTTAGCTTTCATAACTAGTAAAATACCTTTGTAAATTTTCATTACTCCACCTTGAATTACAGTTTTATATTCATCTGAATCAAGTTCTCCTAATGAAATCAAATTTTTTCTTAAATCTGGTACATGCCTCACATCAGTTAATATTTTTGTTGTCCCATCAAACATTTGAAGTTGTATACTCCCAATCCCCACAATATTACATGTTACATCATTATCCATGTACACGACTCCATCATTAATTGATTTATATGTCTTAAACCATTATTTATGGATACACATGTGGTTTGATGCACCAGAATCTAACAACCAATGTTGATCATGATTTGACACATTAACTGATAATACTTCGTCACTCATACCTGAACCAGATGCCGAACATGTATCTGTCGTATTTGCCTCCTTCTTCTCTGTCGAAGAATCTACTTTAGAAGTTTGCTACTGTCGCTTCTAGCAGTCCGTCTCTAAATGCCCTTATTTGCCACAAAACCAAAATTTTACCTTACTCTTTTTCCCTTTCGACTTTGAACGTGATTCGCTCGGCCTACTAGAGCATCTTTCTTTCGAACGACCTCTAACCATCATAGCTTCTGATGTAGAGGTTTCTGAATGCGACCTTCTCCTTGTTTCTTCTGATAATAAGGATGCAACTACATCATTAAACTCAATAGTTTCTGATGAACTAAGACTTATAGAAATAACAAAATTATCCCATGACTTGGGCAACGAGCACAATAAAGTAATAGCTTTATCCTCAGATTGAATTTTTACTTCTATACTTTGTAATTGCACCAAAACAGTATTAAAAGAATTCAAATGATCAGCAATTGATGTACCTTCCTTCATTCGCAAACTGTACAACTGTCACTTTAGGAGAATCCTATTGGTTAAGGATTTGGTCATGTACAGTTTCTCTAGTTTCGTCCACAAACCAGCATCCGTTGTCTCCAACACGATATTAAACATGACATCATCAGCCAGACACAGTCGAATAACACTTATTACTCTTTCATCCATCTCGGCCCACTCATTATCTGTGATGTTGTAAGGTTGTTTGGATTTTCCCAACAATGCCTTTGCCACACCATGTTGGACAAGTAAATCGTACATCTTCACCTTCCAGATCTCGAAGATATTTTTTCCATTAAACTTCTCAATTTCAAACCGGGCAATCTGAGTTCTCGCCATTTTGTATCAACCAAAAAACAGAATAATCTCCAAAATCCAACTTTTAAATACCAACAATTAATAAAAAAAAATATGCCTATGCCTTATAGCCTTTGTTTAAAAAAAAAAAAATATTTTTGCTGTGCAAATTTCGCGCCAATGCAAAAATAAAAAACTCAATTTTTTTAGGTGCACCACAAAACCGAACCTCAATAAAAAATAATTCTAGTCTGATACCAAATCTAACGCAATTTTAATTGAAACAGGATTAACAATTATTTGTATCCATATAGGTGCGAACTAGAATATTCCGGTCTAGATGTGGGGGCAGATTTTATGCTGTGGAACGTGCAACGCCTTCAATGCTCCCACGTAGCAATCCTACTTATGTAGATATGCTCCACGCATCAGCACTAGTGGACATACGATACGCTCCACGCACAATTTTTAAATAGATATGCTCCACGCATAATTTTTAAACAGATATGCTCGACGCATATATGCTCCACGCATCAGCAATAAATGGTCATACACACAAACTTCATGAAAACATCAATGTCGAGGTCTAGTTTAAGACCTAGTCATTTCTCCTACCTGGAAAGTTCACTCAATACATTAGATCTTGAACCAACACCTTGGCAACGAGACGAGAAATCGAAAGTTTCTCTGACTGTCATTTCTCCCAGATGCACATCATGCTGACTAATGTAATTCGACGTCTTCTGTGGCATGAACTCATTCATGGCATGTCCATTATACTTTACTTCTCCAACGACCTGAAACAAAGCTCGGATAGAATAACTCCCAGTGGAATACCTCCACACACCAGTGCTCCAGCAATGCACCGCCAGCAATCAACTACACACCAGTAGGGTTTACACAGCCATTGCTCCACAGCCTCAGCGAAGTTCCACCGACCCGTCACTCCTCCACTATGCCAGATATGCTCGACGCATATATGCTCCACGCATCAGCACCAGTGGACATATGATACACTCCACGCATCAGTAATAAATGGTTATACACACAAACTTCATCAAAACATCAATGTCGAGGTCTCGTTTAAGCCTACTCGCTTCTCCTGCCTCGAAAGTTCACTCAAATACATCAGATCTTGAACCAACGCCTTGGCAACGAGATGAGAAATCGAAAGTTTCTCTGATTATCATTTCTCCTAGATGCACATCATGTTGTCTGATGTAAGTCGACATCTTCTGTGGCACGAAATCATTCATGGCATGTCCATTATACTTTACTTCTCCATCGATCTAAAACAAAGCTTGGATAGAATAACTCCTAGTGGAATACCTCCACGCACCAACGCTCCAGCAACACACCACTAGCAATCAACTGTGCACCAGCATGGTTTACACAGCCAACACTCCACAGCCTCAGTGAAGTTCCACCGACCCATCACTCCTTCGCTATGCCAGATATGCTCGATGCATATATGCTCCACGCATCAGCACCAGTGGACATACGATACGCTCCACGCATCAGTAATAAATGGTCATACACACAAACTTCATGAAAACATCAATGTCGAGGTCTGGTTTAAGCCCTAGTCGCTTCTCCTGCCTGGAAAGTTCACTCAAATACATCAGATCTTGAACCAACGTCTTGGCAACGAGATGAGAAATCGAAAGCTTCTCTGACTATCATTTCTCCCAAATGCACATCATGTTGTCTGATGTAAGTCGACATCTTCTATGGAACGAACTCATTCATGGCATGTCAATTATACTTTACTTCTCCATCGACCTGAAACAAATCTCGGATCGAATAAATCCTAGTGGAATACCTCCATGCACCAACGCTCCAGCAACGCACCACCAGCAATCAACTGCGCACCAGCAGGGTTTACACAGCCAGTGCTCCACAGCCTCAACGAAGTTCCACTGACCCGTCACTCCTCTTTTGCACACTCCTCCAACCTCCCTCTGATACCACTTGTTAGAGCCAACAAAGCACAACAGATTAAAACATATACTCAGCAAATAAAATCATGCACAGGAGACACAGCAATATAACTTGGTTCACCCAACCAATCTGGGCTACGTCCACCAAACATAGGCATCGACAATCTTTATTAATCTAATAAGAGATTACAAAATTAATCAATTCCTTAGAAACACTCTCACACCAAAAACAATCCGTATGGATACCTGTTTTATAGCTAGGAGTATCTAATTGCCTCATAAATCCTCTCACATCAAATATAGGATGCATTAACTCTCTCCCAACAACTTGGAACTAATCTAGCAACAGATCCCTATTGTTGTCACCTACTGAGATTTTTTCCTATTTTATTTAAAACAGAAAATCTCAATAAGATAATAACATGAAAGGGATAATGTAATCGAACATTTATGATATCAACGAGATAAATATTTAGTAAACGAATGAGGAAGAGTTTCATATCGTAGAAATACAATACCTTCAATTAATATTCATAATAATCTTCCCATTAGTCACAAGTATTGAAGCTTTATTGCTATCATGTGAAGAACATCTCTAACTAATGTTCCTTTCCTTGAATATTTTCCATAACAAATTTTTTCCACATTTCATAGTCACCTAATAATATTTTCTTTCGAAACATTGTGTTTATAAAGGTAACCTACCTACAAACCAAAACTCTCACTTCTATACAAATGCAATCCGAATTTTGGAGCATCAAACAGCTATGCAAGACATGGACATTGAACAACTTGCACCATATAATTTTTTGTTGACAATACTATACTTTCCCAAATAGTTGATAAATTGTAATCTTTTGTTGCCAACATTGCATGTACATTCCCTTAACCTCAATTTTCGGAAAATGTGCATCCTTGTACAAAATATGTCCATACCACTCCTCTTGGAATGAAAAAGGTACTTCAAATATCATTTTCCATTTTCTTTTGTCCAAATTAATTTACTATTCTATTTATTTGAAAAAAAAATATCTTATAGCGAAACTAACGTTTTGATAATTTAGGAAAATTTTAAGGAGAAGAATTTATTTTATAGTTTAGAAACGGTAATCAATTTGGCTAGTCTCCAATTTGCAAACTATTAAAATTTTGGAGATTGTTTTGTAAAAATATTCAAATTTATGATGTTTTACATGTTGTCTCTAAAATTTTGGTAACTTTTAAGATAAAATAATTTCACAATATAAAACTTAGGAAAAAATAGTTTTTAGAAGAAATGGAAATTTGTGAATCTTTTTTAGGAACTATGGAAAATTAGTCCACATATGAATATTAGCACCTAAAATTTTCCTTTTCAATAAATGATATTAATAAAACAAAATTTGATTTTCAATTGTAAAAAACTATATACTTTCCACAAGTCAATCCTAAACCATGTAGATAGCAAAATAAGGTAAATGTTTCATGCCTTTAATATAATCCTCAATTTTACAATTACATGTCTAATTTCTTTTATTACTATGTTTAAAATTTTAATATATATATATATTCTAAAATGAACATGGTTGAGAGCAATCAAATTATAATGAGAATGCAATCCCATGAGAATGCAATCCCATAATTGTATTCACATAAATCACCAAATTAATGGTATCATACAATTGGATGTTTTCGCATCATGCTACCATAGACTTCATCTTTATGGAGAAAGTGAGTAATTTCCACTAGTTTGGTAGAGATATCGCTTAAGTTCGTAAATATATCTAGCCCAAGATTGGAAATATCTATATTGTCCAAATTTGTTTTATATAGAACGAACCTTATCCAGATATACAAGTTCTTAGGGTGTATAAAGGGAATATTTCTAAAAGATGTAAGAATAATTGAGGTTCCAACTATTTCTCACATTTCAATAACATGCATACTCGTGAAAAACATCATATTTTAAGAGTTGTTAAGCATGTTGGAGAGAGTTTAATAACATATACCAATGTGACAATTTCTTGTGATGTGAAGGATAAATGTAGTGGCCAAACAATTAGCTTTCCACAAGATATATTTGTGATTGCAGAGTACTTCCCGTGACATGTTTAACAACTCGACTTCCTAATTTTCAAGATATTTGGTGCCAAATCCGAATGTTATAAATGTTATGTTGGGATAGAATGAGTTTTGAATGCATTTCCTTTCAGAATTCAAATAGATAAATATTATAGCGATGTTGAGATTGACATGGATTTCGTTGTTTCTTTGGTTGTGATATTAATGATGTGGTAATTGGAAGATTTGTCCCTAATGGATGGCACTCGCATCCTTCACTCTTTATTTCTTTACTACCCAATGAAAAAACAAAAGCGAATGAAATAAGAAGAATTATTGAAAATTTATATTCTACGCTTAATAAGCCATCAAAGTAGCCCTATATTACTCCCTCTCCCATAAATTAATACAATATTAAAGCATCATAAGATAAGTCATTCCTCACTTTATTTCTCACTGCTCCTGATAGTTGGTTACATTTACGTATTTGAAATTCATAAATGCATGAATATGGGTTACATCTATTTAGATATTTTGATAAAATATTTGGAAGCCAACATCGACTTTGATATTTCTTGTTGGACAATGTTATGTGTCATCATAGCCAAGAAAAAGATTCATTATTTGTAAAAGTGAAATTCATGATAATTCACTTACAACTACTTACCACTTGCATGAGAAACTCAATGATTTTCCTAACAGTAAGTTAGGCGAGAAACTAATGCATCTTGGTTATTATCTTGAGGGAAAAAATAATTATTGGACAAATTGTTGTGCCAAACTGACTAACATTATTTCGTAATTGGTTTGTCCATATTTCATTTTTACTTTTAAGTAAAGATTACGTTAACTGGCCTAACTCACATAATATAATCCCTGTGCATGCAAATTATTATTTGAAAAATAACCATATAGTTATATTGAAAATGTTATTATGGTATCACTCGTTGATTTAATCAATGAATGCAATCTTATAAATATTTATATATCTCGTTGATTTAATCAATGAGAAAGCGACAACATTGCTTGATAACCTCCAAGTGCATATTATCTCGCGTGTGATTTGCCTCATTCATTCTCCAATTTTTGTCTTCCAATTTTATTGTGGTATCAGAGGCACACTAAGTGGAGGAGGTCCGTATAGATCTTGCACACCTGATATCTACCTGTGTGAAAGAGACTATAAATGTCTAGGAGGCTACAAAAATTAGAAAGGAAAAGTATCATTGACCATTAGATGAGCAACAATTTATTCATCTTGTAGGACATGAAGCCTCACGTGTATTGGGAAGAGGCCTAAGCCCATGTGTGAGTGTCAGGAAAGGCATGAGTGAACTTGTTTCCCATGGAACGTACATGTTGTTAATTTTGTCATAATGTGTTGTCGATTGACATTGTTGGCACTCAAAATACTATCAAAGTTGTGTTGGGAGGTCAAGTGTAGTAGTAGAGTGCTACAATAGATCAATATAGGTCATGGGTGTTGTAGGACTCATCTGCTGAGTTGGATGTGTAATGTGGTCTGTGTTGAAGGTCGATCCTTGCCCTTGTACCTTGTTTGTACTTGTCGTTTGCATAGAGATTATCATTTTTCTATCTATGTAGTGAATATTATCACTAGATAAGGTCAAGGAAAGCATCCCATCTACTAATCTACATGCCCATGTTGACCGCAGATCATTAGAACCAATCTGGTGCTGAAGTGGAGACTCGATATGTCAACATCCTTTTAGCCAAGATCCCAATTTACAACGATCATTCTACAATCCACCTGTTGTTTAGAGAGCGTTTCTTTCTATTATTATTTAATTATGAGTTAGACGAGTCCTTGTTGGTGGTGGTTGTAGGGTGAATGTGGGATAGATGTGCAATATTCCTTCTACATCTGCCTTGAAAGTGTTTCTTATCTCTATTTCATTATCATGTGTTGTTTCCTATAGTTTCAAGGACCATCACACTCTATGATAAGGGGAAATTGTGCTGAAGTGTTGGAAGGACCTACGCACTTACCATAAATGGACAATGCACTAATGTGAGTACCTTTACAAAATTGTCATATTTTGTAATGCAATGCACAACTTCTATTTGAAGAGTTCAATGAACTCCAACGTTTTTAGAACAATATCCATTGTAGTTGACATAGAAAGGATTAGGCTTGTTATGCGCTGTGGAGGTGACATGCTGTAGTGATTTCTTTTGCAACCATGGAGGTGATGCATTATGACAAGCTCCATTGTTTTGTGCGATGAGATCCACCCTTTAACTATATATTACATTTGATATATAGTTAATTGGTTATTGTTATACAAAGTTATCCACTCCTCCTACACATTTATTTCTTAACCCTCCATATTTATTTATAGTGGAAGCTTGGATATTTTCGTGTGAAAAAGGCTAATCCATTTGTATAGACCTACCTGAATGAGGCCAATAAGATCGATGGATCAAATTATGTTAATTGTAAATTTAAGATGCAAACGTTGATGGAAGGTTGTAACACCCTTGTCCCACATCTAACCAAGTAACTAACCAATTAGGGTAAACATGTGACAAGAAGTTACTATGATATGATTCAAACTCCTAAGTAACCTTAAGGAAGTGGAAAGGATGAAAAGACACCATATAAACCTTCCACATCAACAACATGAATCCCAGGAGCCATCTCAAATTGTCAGGTAACGTGCCCTTGGGTATTACACAGTTTTTACTACAATTAACCACAGGATGCTCCCATGATATGGGCATGTTAGAATCCAAGAGGCTCGGGACACTGCCACAATATGGTATGCGAGCATCGAGGGACTATTTTTCTCAGTGTTATGCCAATGTCCACAAGATTCGAGCCATTTTTTCAGGCCGAGAGCCTGGATCACTACCTAGAATTCAATGACACTTTAAGAATCCCTAATTTACATAATAACAAGGCCTATGAATGAAAACTAACTCCAAGACTAGACCTGGCCATCCCCAACCATGACTAACATTTTTTCAAACACTTGGCATCAATGGAATCTACATGAAATTAATACAAGATAGAGCATAAATGACTCATAACTCATATGTGAATTGACAAGAAGGATCATCACCCTCTTCCCTGAATTGTTTTGACATAAATTAGGTTTTTCATCCATTATCCTTTCAGTTACAGCTAAATACATGAAACAACCATGATAATAACAAGTTATATAACCAAAATTAAATAATGAAAATGAGAATGAGAATCCATTAAAGACATATATTAATGAGTACCAAAGCAAGAGAACTTAGATTTTATTAAACATAGGCAAATATGACTAGGTTCATGACTTCCACGTTCCACCTGACCATAGACATGGTTGAAACAAATGTTTCTTTCAGCCAGTCACCCCCATGCCATATTCCAAGAATGAATATGGGATCTCATGGATAGACCAATCCAAAAAAAACCAAGGGATCCAACGGTTAAATCACCTCCTCCCTCACCAAATTGCGATCTCACCAAAACTTACATCGATATCCCAAAACTGAGCAAACCTAGGAATGCCTCTGGACTCCATTACTATCCTTGAGGAATTTTTTGTTTCCTTGTCTCTTAGGCTTTATCACAATCCAAACTCGATCACTAGGCCCTAAACTGAGACACCAATCTGTTAGGCTTTATTGCTATCCACATTTAATCACTACACCCCAAATTGAGACTCCACCCTTAGACTTTATACTCTATCCTACCAAAACGAGTCAAGGGATCCCTAGGCCTTTGGAATTTTCCTAAGACCACCTTCGCCCTAGATTCTGAAACCATCCGATAATTCCAAATCTCAAACTTGAGAAAATAATCTCATCACACCATGGCTATCTAGAAAAAGGCAAGGCTAGGCTTAAAACCATTGTCATAACCTGTCAAAACCATGCTGCCAATAGGAAGTGAACCATACACAAACATGTAAAGCCATCATGTCAAACATCAACTAGGAAATCACACATGCAATATGCTACTTGCAAGTATTAATGTTGAAGCTATTTGATCCTGGCTTTCCTTCCTTTCCTTTCTTTACTTTTCCCTTCCTTACTCCAAAGCTAGAGTGCTCCCAAAAAACTATAATTGTCCAAGAGTGAGAGACAACGAGAGAATAATAAGAGAGATTCAAAACAAAACTGAAGAAAAGGCTACACGTTAGTCCTCCTCACATGCAACTTGTGACCTTTCATGTTACTTTTCTCCAATTTTCCTTTATTTTCATAAACAAATGTGTGAAAAGTGTCTTTCTGCTTTTCAATTCATTTTCCTTTGCTTTTAGCAATTTCGTTTATCCATAAACAGATTGAGTGATGCCCAGTACAATATATTTTCCCAACACTTAGCTTGGAATACGTGTGCGTTAATAGTGGTCTTCTTTTACCTTTATTAACTTTCATTATGTGAACATTTAACAAGGGGTTGTTACTGACCCCTCTCGCTTGGGGAACACCATCCTCAGTGTTAAACCACACCAAGACCTTAGCAAAACTACTCAAAAGAAGACATACTACCCATGGAACTTTATAACCTAGGTTGTTGTAGTATTTAAAATGAATTACCACTATAGAAAGCATGAAAAATACCACATACTGGAGCTTTATAACATAGCTCGTTATGGTAGTTAAAATAACCACATATACACATATCCACATTTTCTAAACCAACAAATAAAAGGATATAATGCCTGCACCAATCAACAAGGGAATGTGTAGGCTCACACCTCAACCCTCAAAGTTATACTAGGATTCCTCTCCCTCCTAGGATGTCCATAATCCACTTCCACATTTAAAGCTACATCCAATGTCCAGTGCCACAATCCCATGCTACATGTCCCCATAGTGAACAATTACCAGCTCATTGTTCCAAGGAGCACTCCCAATGCGCATTTGATTCCATTTGGAAATTCTAATGACCAAACCAAATATATCCCTGACCTTCCCTTATATGCTAAATAGTCCTTGGGGCAATTTGGTCACGTCCTTTCGTGTAGTCACTCACCTTCCAAGTTTCCCAACCTCCCTTATCTCGGGCGATCCATTCCCTCACAAGGTTTCCTTGCATCAAAAGGTCAAATAACAAAGGAATACCCCTACCTCAAAACCATCATGGCAGCCATATGATGTTTATGGAAATTCATGGACACTATTGGGTACCAATTTCCCACAATGGCCCTAGTTGTGAACTGCTTTACTAGCATACTGTTGCATGTTCCAATTCCTTTTGTTTTCTATGCTCATACTTGCAGTCAATTTCAACCACCCAACCAAGCATTTATGTGTTTTCTGTACCAAGCACATAACCTTAATTATATTTAAAATAAATTAAAATAACTTCAAATCACACCTCATTGATATCTCACCAATAAGGTACACTTCCAACCCCATTTATTTCATGTCACAACAAGTCAAACTAGAATCTTTTACCAAATCATCATGTATAGACATATTACATGAGGCTAGCTCAAAACACAACCATCATATATCAAAATCACATATCACATGTACCCAACTTAAACTATAATCATAAGTCACATGTAATCATCATAGACTAGAATCATAAATCACATTCGTAAGAAAACATAAATAAAATACTCATACTTATCCTTTTATCGATCCTTGCCTTGTACCTTTTTCCTTACTTCGTACACACTATAGATCTCTTTCCACACCCGAAAAACGCTCAGTGCCTTCTCCTCAACCATGTGCACATACATAGTGTTCATCACACACATACAACCACACACGACATACAACTCCATGCAATACATGTACCTACACTTGACATACTCTCATACAACTACAACCAATGTACAACACAACACAATACATACTCCTATGTCTGGTGTTCACCGCAACACAATACATATACATACATAGAGTAAAACACAATGAATACACATGTCATGACACCACTACTACATAATGCACATACATAGTACTGCATGGCCATAGCACAACATGTACGACATGCACACAATACTACATGTACACCAGTACCATACGTACAACATGTACATAATACCACCTGTACACAATGTCACTTATACACAGAACCACCTGCACGATCAGTGCACAGAATCACATGTACATAACACCACCTACACAATGTGTACACCACACCACTTATACAATGTGTACACAATACCACCTATTGACAGTACCACATCCATGACATGTACATGACCCCACATGTATAGAGTTCCACCTGCAGGTCATGTATGCAGCACCACCTACACACAATTCCACTTGTACAACATGTACACAACACCACTGCACACATCACCACTTGTACAATCATGTACAAGACACCATATGTAAATAGCACCACATGTACAACATGTAGACAACATCACATGTACATAGCAATGCATATCTAGCAAGTATACAGCATCATCTGTACACAACACTACATATCCACATGCACACAACGTCACATATCCATCATGTGCATAGTATAATATGTACACAACACTGCATATCCAACATGTACATAGCACCATCTATATCCAATACTACATATGAAATATTCACACAACACTATCTATACCACCCTGTACATAACATTACATAAAAAACATGTACACACACTATATATACACAATGCATGCACACAACATCACATATGAGACATGTATAACATATACAACATATGCACAACAATAGCATTGTGCATGCAAAATCACACAATCTCTACCAATAAACCCTACTTTTGGTGTCTCTTTTCCATCCACATTTATCGTAGCATGTCACAAATATCATTGTTGTCATTCCATTGATGTATCTCTCACCATTAGGCTATCCATAACAAAAACATAGACATAGTATAATCACATAATATCAACTAATATCCACATAATACTGACCTCAAAGATTTTCCGGACTACTCTTCCCACTTGATTCCTCATCAAACAGGAATATTTTTAGGTCATTCACCTGCATAAGTAATCATTTCTCCACAAGAATGATTCCAGATGACCTTGTCGGATAGTGACATAAATACATACATACATATAGCATTAGTACTAAATAGTCATGATCTTTTCATAAAACGACATACATACATACATACATGTATACATATATATACATTGACACAATCATAATCACAACATAATTTTGAGATACCATAAGATCATGGTTAAGAGAAGTTCCTTTATTCGTGCAACACATGTACAACATCAAGAACAATAATTCCAAACATATCTAAGGCATTTGATGCCTCTAATATATTTACTTTACCTTTCCTAATTACTTTTCTCATGAGTGTCCCTCTATCGTCCATTTACACCAATGGACCCAACCGATACAACTAGTTGTTATACACTTTCCTTCAGTTGCCCTTATACATGCACTAAGATTCATCTAGGCCTTACATCACCTCTTTCGTACCACACAAATCTCCCCGAAGTCCATTAAATTTCCTCTTTCCCAAACCAATCCCCAATACTCAAAACATATAAGGAAAGAAAATAAACAAACAAGAAGAAAACCACGAAAATCAATAACAATGTGACTATGCAAACAAAGTGGCAAGGCCTTGCACCATACATAAAGAAAACTTCAAATCAAGCTAAAAAAAACACAAAAGGCCAAAAGAGCAAGACTAGAAACAAATGCCATGACTCAATTCCCATGGTTCCTAGTGCCTCCAAGTGAAAGCCAAACCTGAGTTGTCTTCAAGATTCCATGGAAATTTCTTTACCATGCAATTCTCTGCATTATACTTCCATAACCACATAACTTCCAGTGCATAAGTAAACATAAGAACATACTAATTACCTTACCTTCTCATACTAATGCGAAGAATGTTAGCCTGAAACTACCCACATGGGTCAACCACGTGTTCAAAATATCAAGACAATCATATCTATCAATTTGAACTCAACCTTTACTAATACTAGCAATCATGTCATACTCAACAATACACTAACATTCACTAGTCATAATACATGATGCTACAACTATCACCTACTTACAAAAGTTTATATCAGTTGTCTCATTACATATGTATTAGTAAAACCATCTTAAAACAAGATCATTTCTTCATGCAATATTATAGACACATATTCATATCATGCAATTAATCAAACATTCAAACAAACTATAAACATGCCATGTTAGATAATTCAACTAGATGACATAATGGACACCAAACACTCAAACACCAAATAGATGACATAATCAAATAGCCAAGCACCAAATGTATGGCATAAGTAAACTCATTCCTTAATGTATCTCAGGGGAGGCTATCATGTTTTCACAATCAATCTAGTTAGCATGATATCACTTCACAACACATTGGCTCAGTATAAATAACATCATGATATACATAACAATAGATATCTAACATGTCCACTTCATAATCCCATAAACATCTATCGTCCATGCATAACAATCACATATGTATGATTTTTCTAGATTAGTACAATACAACGTCACAAATAAGTTAACTCATACATCAATGTCATAACCCTAACCATTTACATAGGTCAATCTAATCTAACATGATACATAAAACATCAAGATCTTAATGCAATAAACCTAAGCATTAACTAACATATAATAACCACAAGTTAAGATATAACATGCTCATCAGCAACATATAACATAATCATCAAGTTAATTGTCATAAAACAACAATAAAAATGCATACAACCACATGTTACCCCCATTCATTACTATCTGACACAAGTGAATATAACTGCAGTAATCATCTAGAAATTATCATATATGTAACCATAATAGCAATAAAATCACAAGTATATAAGTAACCCTAATTCTTATAACAAGCAGTAACCACATACCTACGTGTCAAACATACAAACTTGTATGATGATATTCTCTTACCCCAAAGTCCATTGTTGCAACTCCACTTTAATGATTTGCATATCCTTGTCTATCTTAGTTGTCTCATCATCATCATAACAACCAACAACATCATGATGACCTAAAATGAATACAATGACCTCATAATGCATGTCTGACCTACCATACATGCATAACCATAACCATGACAATGCATGCATAACAACATATAGACACTGACATGCACAAAAAATGGATATACAACCATACACTCATGATGACATGTACCACAACAACACCATCAACCTTCACATGACGACATCACTACAACCATCATTAACACCGTGAAAATGCAACAAGAACATGAACTACAAGCATAAGGAAGACATATGAAACCATCATGAATGCATGGCCAACAGACTTCCCATCTAGTCTGAGGGGCGAACCATGCTCTAATACCACTATTTGGTATCAGATATGACCCAAAGAGAGTGTAACCCACTTTGATACTACTCATTGGTATCATATATGATCCAAAGAGAGCGCAACCCATTTTGATACTAGTCTGTAGTATCAAATATGACACAAAGGTAGTGCAACCCATTTTTTGTAATTCCCTCCTCCCACATCTACCCAAATAACCGTCCAACCAGGGTAAAGATGTGACGAGAAGTTACCATGATATGATTCGACCTCCCAAGTCACCTTAATGAAGTGCAACCAATGGAAACACACCATACATACCTTCCACATCAATAACAAGACTCCCATAAACCATCCCATCTTTTTATGTAACTAGCCCTTAGGTCTTATTTATTGTTTACATCAATTAATCCTTGGACTCTCCCATGATATGGGCATAGAAGAGTTGAGGAGGCTCTAAACGCTCCCACAACATGGTGTGCCAACATCCAGGGACTATTTTTCTCATTGTTGTTGTTATTGAGAAATATAGTGTCTATGCAGAGCTGCTAGTCCCACTAAGATGGGTAGCTATCTCAGAAACAAACAGATTAAATTTACTTTCACTTTACTTTATGAGAAATAGATAGGAGAGGAGCAAAGAATACAAACCTCGTTCTTTCGCTTGGTTCTCTTCCTGTTCCTTCTCCCCCTTTGACAGATTTTTGCCGCTCCTCCCTTGACCACTTCGCTTCAAAGAGTACCTGTAAAGTCAAAACAGCATAATACCTTCAAAGTGTAGAGATCTACAATCGTAAACAATATAGGACCAGATATATATTGACAACATACATGCATATATTAGCAAACATACAAGAATGTGGAGGAAAAACTTGAATAAATTTATTGATATAGAGATTAGAAGAGAGGATTACAACCCATTGGTCTGACTCGACATCATCCTCCCAGCATGAAAGCCCTTCTTCACCTCATGAAAAGCTTAGATCAGCCAAAACTATGATATTCCACCAAGAAACCAACATCACTTCCTTACAAAATACAAGATTCCAGCCTTCAACCTCTGGATCTCTGAGATGAGGGATCCATATATAAATATTTACAAAGTTGTGAGTTAGGTCTGGGTTTTTGATTAGTGTCATTCTACTGATAGTTGTTGGTTCCACTTGGAGATTTCATTGATCTCTTACTCATCCCTGGGCGAATTCTGAGAGGCAAGTGTCATATGGGAAGTTTCTAGAAGATTCCTTGATCATTCACTTAGCAAACTGTCTCTGCCACTTGTCTATTCTTGCTCATTGCACCCTATAGAAGAAATTTTCAGTATGCATTGCACCTCCCGTGTGTAGCATGTGCGATGCATCGTGCCCTAACCATGGAGCAAGTGAGATGATCCAGTTTTGACCAGTTTTGAGTAGGTTTTCATGGAGAACTTCTGGGAGATTATGTAATGAGATGACCTTATTCCTTTAGGGTATGAAACAACACTTTTAGGGACGTAGAAGCCCTTGGATTATGGACATATATGATTGGGGTTGTAGTGCCCAAATATGTCTATAACGGTTGTGCCAAATTCCTTGGGATTTTAGCCACTTTTTTCGGCCGACAGCCTAGGTCATTGTCTAGAATTCAATGACACTTTTACAATCCCCTTTTACACAATAACAAGGCTTACAAATTAAAACTAACTCCAAGACTAGGCCTAACCATCCCCAATTGAGACTGACATTTCGTCAAACACTTGGCATCAATGCAATCTACACGAAATGAATACAAGGTAGAGCATAAATTACTAACAAATAATATGAGACTTGACAAGAAGGATCACCACCCTCTTCCTTTAACTATTTTGACATTAATTAGATCTTTCATCCATTATCCTTTAAGTTACAAGTAAATACATGAAATAAGCATGATAATAACCAGTCATATAACCATGTTTATAGCCATAATTAAACCATGAAAATAACAATGAGATAAAAACCATTAAAGGCACATATTAATGAGTAAAAAATAAAGAGAACTTAGCTTTTATTAAGCATAGGAAAATACGACCAGGTTCGAGACTTCCATGTTCCACCAAATCGTAGACCTAGTTAAACCAAATGTTTCTTTGAGCTAGTCGCCCCCATACCATATTCCAAGCATGAATGTAGGATCTCATTGATAAAAAAATCCAAAAAAAGCCTAGGGAATCCAAAGTTTAAACCACCTTCAGCCTCACCAAACAATGATCCCACCAAAATGAGCACGGAGATCACAAAATCGAACTCAACTAGGAATGCCTCGAAACTCCATCACTATCCTTAAGAAATTTTTTGCGTCCTTGTCTCTTAGGATTTTCCGCAATCCACACTCAATCACTAAGCCCTAAACTGAGAGACGAGTCTCTTAGGATTGAACACAATCCACACCATATCAGTAGTCCCTAAATTGAGACTCCACCCTCTGACTTAACATTGTATCCCGCAAAAACAGGTCAAAGGATTCCTAGGACTTTAGGAATTTACTGAGACCACCTCTGTGCTAGATACCAAAATTCATTGAGGGATTCCAAATCTCAAAACTAAGAAAATAATCCCATCACATGATGGCTATCTAGAAAAAGGAAACACTAGGCTAAAAACCACTGTCATAACCTCACAAAACCATGTGACCGAAAATAAGAGAACCATACACCAACATGCAAAGCCATGCATGTCAAAACCAACTAGGAAATAGAAAATTCAATATGCTACTTGCAAGTATTCCTGCAGAATCTGCTTGATCCTGCTCTTCCTTGCTTGATCTTGGCATTCCGTCCTTTCCTTTGCTTGTTTTTCCCTTCCTTGATCCAAAGCAAGAGTGCTTCGAGAAAACTCTAAGTGTCTAAGAGTGAGAGAGAGAGAGACAAAATAATGAGAGAGCTCCAAAACTGAACTGAAAAAAGGTTACAAATTGATCCTCCTCACATTCAACATGTGAACTTTCACCTTACTTTTCTCCTATTTTCCTTTATTTTCATAAGTAAATGTGCCAAAAATTCATTTTTTCCTTTTTATGTCTTTTCCTTTTCCAATTTACTTTAGCCATACACACATCCAGTGATTCCCACTAGGACATCTTTGCCCAAAATTTCGCTTGGAATACATGTCCCTTAATCGTGGCCTTATTTTTCCTTTATTAGCTTCGATTACATGAGATTTTAACCAGGGGTTCCTACAAAAGTTATGGTGTATGGACAATCACAAATGGAGATGAAGCAAGGTCAAGTGCAATCGGAGGCATGACAACAACATCAACCCAAGATTAGAAGAAGTGGGAGAATAAACAAAAGGTGCTATTAAGGATATTCATGTAAGATAGTATAATTCCTCATATTCGTGATTGCAAGACTTCTAATGAAACTTGGACTAGGCTTAATGATTTATATGATATGAAAAATAGAAATTGTGTGGTCTTTTTGAAAAGTGATCTCTTTTCAATTAAAATTAAACAAAATGAAACTATCAGTAATTTCAATTCAAAAATTAAGGATTTGAAGGATAAGTAGGGAGATATATGAGAATCAATATCTAATACTAATCTTG
Organism: Pinus taeda; assembly: GCA_000404065.3. Classification (NCBI taxonomy): domain Eukaryota; kingdom Viridiplantae; phylum Streptophyta; class Pinopsida; order Pinales; family Pinaceae; genus Pinus; species Pinus taeda. Next base: position 159,312 of record APFE030752009.1, read on the forward strand.
TTACAATTACTTTAAATGGAATGTTAGGGGACTAGCATATGTTCATTACAGGTCCTACAACAAGGGATAAATCTCCCACTTTTGATGAATTGATAGGTATATTAATGCGAGAAGAAGATGGGCACGAGAATTTGAATCCTAAAAATCTAGACTTAGAATTTTTGGCAAGAAGAACATTTTGAAAGGAGAAAAGGGAAAATTAAGAAGAGGTGGAATTCCATTTTATAGAACGTTATAATTAAATATAAATCAAGTTGTGTGAACTGCTGAAAATGATTCTAGAATGAATTTTTATGCTCTGGTAAGATTGGGCATCATGCTACATATTGCAATATGAATAAAAGTTCTGAAGCTAAGAATAAACATAGAATATATTCAAGATACTTTGCAGGAAAAGCCATTAATTATGATATTAAGAATCTTAGGTTGTTTTTGTCTAATGTTGCATTGTTTGTTAACACCAATGATGTTAATGAATGGTTCTTGGATTATAGAGCCTCAATCCACATGACGTGCATTAAGAACTGGTATGAGAACTTCAAGGAAACAAGCAATGGTGCTAACATTTACCTTGGAGATGAGTGTGCACATCATATCAAGGGTTATGGAGACATTCCAGTAATATTACCAACTCGATGTGTCAGGCACATTGATAATGTTATTTATGTGCATAGGATTGAGAAAAATTTGATTTGTGTGTCCATAATAACATATCAAAATCTGAAGGTTGAATTTTTCAAAACACACTCCATATTAAAGGATTTACTAGATCATTGTAAAATTGTTCCTTCAGGAGTCGGAGTTGGAGGCCCGTACAACCTTGATGTCACCTACAAGAGTCATCAAGAATTGAATTATAAAACTATGACGGTAGGAATACTTTGGCAACCAAATGTATTGTAACATTAATTATCATGATTTGTTTTTGTTGCAGAAACAAAGAATGGTTGAAGGACTCACTATGTTAAAAAATGAGCGTGCTGCTTCTAAAGGTCATGCATTAGGAAAAATGTACAAAGATGAATTTCCCTCTAACTCTGGTAAAGGAAGAAGAGATGCATTACAACTTATGCATACTGATGTTTTTGGACCAATGCAGATGAGATCCATTGGAGGACCTTATTATTAACTTTTATTTATTAATGATTGCACAATGTATTCTTGGGTTTATTTCCCTAGGAGAAAGCGTTATGTTTTTGAGTATTTTACTAAATTCAAAAACATGGTAGAGAAAGTGATAGGAAATTCATAAAAATCCTTTGTTTACATCAAGGGGGAGAGTACAGGCCCAAGAGCTTCATCAAGTACCACAAATATCATGGAATACTACAAAAATTTACACTCACCCACACTCCACAACACTATGTTGTTCTAGAAATGAAAAATATAACATTGTCGGAGTGTGCATGGAGTATAATTAAAGGTAATAACTTATCAAATTCTTTTTTTATTGAGGCCATTAACACTATTGTTTATTTAAAGAACAAAAGTCCACAAAGTCATCTTGATATTAAACCTCTTTTAAGGCTTGTATAATTTTAAATGAATAATTCATCATTTGAGGGTATTTGGGTGTAAGGCCTTTGCACATATTCTGAAGGAGAATAGAGGGAAGCTTGATGAAAAATCCATCAAAAGAATTTTTGTAGGGTTCTGTTTAGAATGTAAAGCCTATAAAATGTTTGAACCCTCTACTCAAAAAGCATTTGCAAGTAGAGATGTAATGTACAATGAGGAGGAAGATGGAGGCAAAAGGAGGAACAAATGTGAAAGATTGCATATACTTCTGGAATTTGAACACAATAAAGAAGAATTTGAAGACAAAGAGAAATAAATTTTGAGGAAGAATATAGTAATATGGACACCACTAGTAGTGATAACTCACAGAGAAGTGAAGAAGGACCTTCACAAAGTAAGGATGAAGAAAGTGAATTTCCAAGGAGATGTTCATGCCAAATTCAACTACCTATAGGGTATAAAAACTATGCCCTCATGAGTGGTGTTTTAAATTTCATACAACCCATGAGTGTTAATGAATCTAATGAACATGAGGAGTGGAGGAAGGAAATTAGGGAAAAATATGGCTCTATAATGAAAAACAAATTCTTGGAACTCACTAAACTACCTAAAGATATGGATCCCATGGGATGTAAATGGTTGTAGAAATTGAAATTTAAAGCATATGGAAATATACGAAAATGCAAACCTAGATTCTTATAAAAATAAGTTGAACACTATTATATTGTTAATTTCACTAGCGACAAATTTCCATTGGAATATTCACTAATTAGATGTAAATTTTTTCTTTGTGAATGATGAGTTAAAGGAGGAGGTTTATCTTACTCAACCAGAAGGGTTTGTGAAAAAGGGTCAAGAATATTTAGTCTATAAAATAAAGAAAGATTTGTATGGATTAAAGTAGGCATCGAGGTTGTGGTAAGAGAATATATATTCATTATTTCTTCAACGGGGCTTTATGAGGAGTTTAAGTGACCCAAATATGTATACCAAATTTCATTCAAAGGGGCACGCTATATGGATTTCCTTGTATGTTGATGATTTAAATATTACACACAATTCTCATAAAATAATTGATGGAATTAAGGTACATATGTCACAAGTATTTGAGATGAAAGACCTTGGACAGTTACATTACTATATAGGTCTTGAAGTTTAGAGAGATGCGAGTGAGAATGTCGTTTCTCATATTAAGTATGTCATAGAATTACTTAAGAAGTTCAAAGTGGGTCACTCTAAAATCACTTTTGTTCCAATGCAACACAATGAGAAATTTAACATTGATGATGGCTCAAAGGGGGTTGATGGTATGTTTTATATACATCAAGTTGGAAGCTTGAATGATCTTATTAAGACCATACCTAATATAGCATGATTTGTTAATGTGTTAGTTCAATTTATGGAAAGACCTCTAGAAATTCATTGGAATGAAACAAAAGGTGTACTGAGTTATCTTAAAGGAACAATTAATTTTTGTATTTAGTATAATGATTCATTTGATGTTGAGGTGATAGGATACATGAATTTAGATTGGGCCAGTAATCCCAGCTATAGTAGATCAACTATAGGTTATTATTTTTGCATTGGATCCATGATAATCTCATGGAGTAGTAAGAAGCAACCTTGTGTATATTTTTCATCCACTAAGGCAAAGTATAAAGCTTTGTGTGTAGCAACTTGTGAAGTTTTTTGGTTGAGGAGAGTTCTTCAAGTTGTTGGAGAAGAATAACATAAGGTTGCAGTGATTAGATGTGATAAATAGAACTTAATCAAGTTGGAAAATAATCCATCTTTTGATGCAAGAACAAGGCATGATGATGATTAGTTTCATTTTTTAAGAGAGAATTTATATTCTAAAGATATTACTCGAATGTATTGTAATCCTTGTGAAAATGTTGTTGATATTTTCACTAAGCCTCCTCGGAAAATTAAATTTGAGTTGATTATGGAGATACTAGGTGTCTAAATAAATCGTTTCTCCCATTAAGGGGGACACTTGGAAATAATGGAGAAAGTAGATATTATTTCTTTAGATTGTGTTTTATTTAGGACTTACTTCCTCACTTCTATGAGTACTTTTTAATATCCGTAAATGAAAGTAATCTTAAAGATATTTCTATCCTTGGTTGATTTCATCAATGAGCAAATGACAACACTAATTGGCAACCTCCAAGTGTGGCTTCTCTCACATGTGAGCTTCCTTGACCATTCTCCATTTTTTTTTCATTCACTTGTATTTGTGGAAGAGGAAGGAAAGTATCATGGTGCAAGCATAAACATTGGTGGATGAAGAAGGAATGTACCATGCAACACAAGCTATTTTATTATCAATGGTGGATTTGTCAACACGCTGTTTCTCCCAATTCTTAGAAAATAGTCATAATGGGGACTCATCTCATGAGTCAATAGAATTATCAAACATATTGGCATATCTCTTGTCTATTTCTTATATTCCCGAGAGCCTCCTAAATTTGATTAACACAAATCTTCTCAGATTTGAAAATTTTGAACATCTGAGGGAATTTCACAATATAAAACTTGGGCAAAAACATTTTTAGAAGAAATAGAATTTTGTGAATCTTTTTTTTGGGGAGAATATGGAAAATTAGTCCACCTATGAATATTAACACCTAAAATTTTCATTTTCAATGAATAAATTTTATTAAAAGAAGTTCACATTGTGAGCTAAGAAAAGCTATATACTATCTATAAGTTAATGCTAGGCCATGTAACTGGTAGAATAATGTAAATGTTTTATGCCTTTAATGTAATACTCAATTTTACCGTTACACTTCTAATTTCTTTTATGATTATGTTTAACGTTAACATTTTTTTATTTTTTTAAGAGGAATGTGCTTGAATGCAACACAATTATGAGAATGTAATCCCAATAGTATTAACATAAATCCTTAAAGTAATGCTATCATTCAACTCGATGTTTAATGCTATCATTCAACTCGATGTTTCACATATTACTTACCGTAGACTAGAAAGTGAAAGCAATTTCACTCAGTTTGGAAGTGACATAACTTAAGTTCATAAATATTTCTAGTCCAAGATTGATGATCTCTCTATTGCCCAAATTTGTTTTATCTAGAATGAGTCTTATATAGATATACATCTGTCTCATAGGGTCTCAACGAAATATTTCTACAAGATGTAAGAATAATTGAGGTTCCAAATATTTCTCTCATTTCATTAACATGCATACTCGTGAAAAAATTCACATTTTACGATTTATTATGTATGTTGGAGAGAATTTCATAATATATGCCAATCCAATATTATAAGTGACACTTCCTTATGATCGTCAGTATAAATGTGTGGTCACACAATTTGCTTTCGAGAGGATATATTTGTGATTGCAAAGAACCTCCAATGACATGTTTCATAACTCGACTTCCTAATTGTCAAGAGATGTGGTGCCAAATCAAAAAAATATGAATGTTATGTTGGGAGAAAATGAGTGCTTCCAAAATTCAAATCGATAAATATTATAGCGACGTTGATATTGACATATATTTCATTGTTTCTTTCTCTGAAAGACCAAATGATTTGTCAATTTAGCTGCACATGGTTTTTCAACTTAGCTACAATTTAATGATTGCGATATTAATGAAATAGTTATAAATGATGTGGCAATTGAAACATTTGTCCCTATCAATGGTACTCTCATCCTTCACCCTCTTTCGCTTTACTACCTAATAAAAAAGGGAAGTGAATGAAATAAAAAGAATTATTGAAAATTCATACTCTATATTTAGTAAGCCATCAAATTAAATTAGACATATATTACTTTTTCTAGCATCAATTAACATAAGATCAAAGAATTATCAGATAAGGAATTCCTCAAATTATTTCTGACAAGTGATTATGGTGGGTTACATTTATGCATTTGAAATTTTTAAATGCATGAATATGATTTGGATCTACTTAGATTATTTGATCAAATATCTAAAAGCCAACCTCAAATTCATTATTTCTTGTTGAAAAATATTATATGTCATCATAGCCAAGAAAAATATCCATTATTTCCATAAATTAATATTCATGACAATGCACCTACAACTATCTACCAATTGCATGACTAACTCAACGATTTACCTCGCATAAAGTTAGTGGATCAACTAATGCATATTGGTTCTTATCTTAGGGCTAAAAATAATGATTGGAAAAAGTGTTGTACCAAATCAACTAACATTATTACCTCGTTGGTTTGTCAATCTTTTTCTTTTACTTTAGGTATAGCTTACACTAAATGGACCGACTCACAAAATCTAATCCGTTTAAATGAAAATTCTTATCCACAAAATACGTAAAAATATATTGAAAATGCTATTCAATATCCCAATTAGTTTCCATAGTTTCCATGTATATGCACCATAGACCCAATATCTTCCATGAATTAGTTCCCAAAAAGTATTTTTGTGCTAAATAAATTTGGTATTGGTTCATTATATTTTATATATATATATATAGTTTACTAATCATTTAGCACATATTTGTATTCTTTTGGTTGTTTTTTATATATTTACAGTAGATTTGTCTTTGTTAACATATAAGTGAGAACATAAAAGTTCAGACCATATCCATGGTTTCATATGTTTTCGAAGTGCTCCAAACATGGAAAGATTGAATTGGTTTAACCTTTCCCATGTGCATGTTGCAAAGACTTTCGTTGATAAATATGTAATATATTTGAGAGCGTGTGACATCGAGCAAAGAAACAGAATGGTTTTTCGAAGCCTAAATTATGATCCTTTCCTTTTGACAATTTACATTTTTTTCTTTTCAATCATTATGAACATTATGAACATTTTTTCCATCGTGTTCAGAGACATATAAGGTGTAGCGCAAATTCTTGTTTACAAATGAATGTTTCTCTCCTTGTAGGTCACTATAATTCTCCATGGCACCTTTGTCATGAATAAATATTATTCATATATGAAAAAGGAGAAGTATAGAGTATGCACAAAATAATGACAGGGTAAACGTTCAATATGTTGATTTCTCGAAATGTTAATTTAACCCAATTGTTTCTTGATATGCAGTGTTGAAATATATTTCAAAGGATGTTTCAAAAGAGGAAAATAGGTCAAAAAGTTATCATGAAACGATGAAAATAATTTCAAATGTAGGTCGATGTGAAGAGCTAGCATTTTTTGCAAACATAAGGTTCTTTACATAAACACATTAAAGCTACCTCTTGTTGTGCGTTGTCCGAAATTTTTTCCCTTAGATGCTGGAAGAAACGTATTCGAGAAAATATCAAGTGATACTCATCAACTCTCTTTCAAAACTTGTTTGGTCAAGATATATCAAAGCCGACTTGATTTTTTTAAGAACATTTGTCTTTTTACAAAAACAACAAAGTCTTAGAAATTTGATACCAAGCATAGGAAAGAGTCATGGGAAAAAGAGATGTCCATGCCATTATTAGAATATGGCCCAGGTTTTTCTCTATTCGCAATCATGGTCTAAAGATTTTGAAACATTTTGCTGGAGTTAGCTTTTTACAGATCATTTCATAACATTCCATTATATATAGGAATTGTCGCTGAAGTAATCACTACAAATTGGGAAATTTTAGATATCAACCATGCACGTTGAACGGGTTCCTTTGCCATTGATAAATGTAGAAGAAAATGGTGACTTCCTTGTGGAGGAACCCAATGCTGAAGAAAATGTTAAAGTGTGGAGTCTTTAGTCTTGAATAATTGTTCCAAATATTGTTAATATCTGTAACATTCACAATCTTGTACTTTGACATATATTTTAATTCTAAATAAACAATGAGCGTGTATGATGCTATAAAATAAGTTATTAATTTGACAAGAAATGGTCAATGTGAAGCTATTGTTATAGACAACTCGATTGGGAATGTTGTGATAATTGGGGAAATGAGGAAAGAAACAAATATTTAGTTACAAATAGACCAAGAAAGATTCATAACTCACTTGAAAATTGAAACCAAACACACAAATAAAAACAGGATTTAAGTGGTAAAACCTTGACAACGTGTCAAGGAAACATCCACTCGGCAAGAGATTGGAATCTCTATTAATTCAACAATGATTCTCCACACTTACATTTATCGAGCATTCACTAGTTTTATACAAGCCTCCTTCATTACATAAGTGTTGTTTCGGTATAAAACTAACTAGTAGTAACTATTACAATTATTACTCATATTTACATAATCCGTTGTCAAACTTCCAACAAACTTCACCTTGACAACAATTTTCCTAATCCTTTGCCCATGCCCATTCATAATCTTTTCTGCAAGCCAAGAGAAGCTAAACACCATCGCAGCCTCTCTACTATAACTGGCTTTGTGAATATGTGTGCACAATTCTCTTGCGTATGGACCTTTTGAAGAGTTACTTTTCCACCATCGATCACATGTCTGAGAAAATGATACCTGACATCAATGTGGTTGGTTCTGCTATGATAAGCAAGATTTGTAGCCAAGAAAATAACACTTTGATTGTCACAAAGTACATTCACTTTCTCATGTGTCCTTCCAATCCCATCAAGCAAACTCTTTAACCACATTGCTTCTTTACAGGCATCTAAAGTAGCTATATATTCTGCTTCAGTAGTAGACAATGCAACTATTTCTTGAAGCTTTGACATCCAACTAATTGCTCCACCTGCAAGATTAAAGACATAACCTATAGTAGATCTTATTTTGTCCAAATCACCTGCATAATCAGCATCTACATATCCACAGACTCATCCTTCACTACCACTAAAGATGATGCAATGGTCGCTTGTGCCTCTTAGATATTGAAGCACCCATTTCACCACTCGCCAATGTTCTTCACCTGGATTTTCCATGAACCTGCTGACAACTCCAACTACATGTGAAATGTCAGGTCTTGTAGATGATGAGCCCCAATTTTGGTACAATTTGGGCTCATTTTGGCCTATTTTACTTGCTCAAACCATTCATCTTTATTTGCTTATGCATGCATTTCTTAGTTTATTCATGTTGTTTGTAGGAAGACGGTTAGACACTTTATCTACGTGACTAATGCATTATGATTCCAGGTTTTGGCATTAAAAAGGGAGCAAGAGGCAACGAAAAAGGGGATAAGGAGACCATGAGGTGGCACTGCTGATTTTGTGGAGAGATGTCCATGGTCTTGGGACATTCCTCATGATTCCCACTAAGAACTCCGAGCTCCAATCCATCTCCCCTCCGAGCTCAAGAAGCAGCTAGCTGTCCTACATGAACAACAGTCATAAACTGTTCTACAAGAGCAGTAGTTATGACTGCCCTACAGGATCCGCAGTCAAACTCTAGTTGGACAGTCGAGCCCCTAAAATCAAGGGCACTCGGTGGCTCATCATTTTTTTGGTATAAATATGAAGGCCTTAGCCTTAGATGGTTGTTGAAACTCTCGCATTATCATTGTAATTTCGGATCACAGTTCAGTTTTGTTCCTTTTTGTAAGCTAATTCGGCATGACATCAGTTTATGAATAAAGAAGGCATTTTGTGATCTATTTCTGAGTTTTCTTAGGAGACTATAGCTCTCAGGTTAGGGCCCAACCTGAGAGCCATAGATCCCCTCTGTTGTAGTATTGTTTCCATTTCATTTCCAGCACTTTAAGTTTTCGTTTACACATGCAATTCGAATAACAGGTTGATGATATGGTTTTCTTATGAGTAGGATAGATTTTGCTTATGGTACAGTTGTTTCCACTTCCTTAGGGGATATATACCATCAATTGGAGTTCCAGCAAAATGGTTGTTAAGGCTCACTGCCATCTCTCTTGAAGATTGGGGTGCAGTCCATAACTAGCCACCAAAAACACGCATTACTTTACTTGATGATTGCTGCAATACAATCTTGGTCTTGATTAGATGCTTCCTTGTCAGTCACACCTGCACACATACTTTCATCACAGCCTCATGCATATTTCTCCTCGCGTTTTGGATTGCTGTTCATTGAATTCTCGGCATAAGTAATTTAGGTTGATGTATTTTCAGTTTGGTGACAGTCATAATCATTTGTTTCATTTACACTCCTCCTTCTCATTCCATTACCATTACCTCCATCTTGATCACGCATGCAACCATCTCTCCTCGACCCTCACTTCGCTCTGTCCTCTCCTAAAGTCTTCCATTCCTCACGTAGCTTCATTCCTTGACCTTTCATTAACATCACTTCAACATACTCCCTACACCCATTTCCCATCTCATCCTTCCACTTCTGAGCCATCACCAGCCTTATCCCTACCTCACATATCTCTTCCCATCATTCCATCACTCCTCCATCACTTCAATCCTTCACGGTAGATCATCCTGTAGCAATTTAGAGACATCCTGTAGAAACCTCTGAGTATCCTGTAGAATCCCCTGCAGACATCTTGTAGGAGGTCATTCACTCGGTTGCCGATCTTCTGAATGTGGAAAACCTCTGTGGATGGATGCTAAGGGTCCATAGGGACCTCACCTAGCCTCCCCAACCTGTCCCGCGCTTTCCTTCCTTCTCCATCCCATCTACACAACCAAACCGTAATAAGCACAAAATCGCAGTCATTCCACCTACTTAATGAAAAGTACAAAAACATGTCTTTTATCATGCAAGTAGTTTAGATCCATGCATTTCCACTTATTAGAGGTAGTAGCAGCATTGGTAGAAGTTTTATTCACCTTCATTGCATTATAGAGGTTAGACTAGTTAAATTAGGGTTTCCTAGGTTTCCATGCTTTGGTTTACTTTCAGTTCATTTGTGTCAAGTAGACTAGTCTTCTTTGAGCTAGCTTTTGTCCATCATTGATAAAGCTTCTTCTGTGAGCCATAGAAGTTGGCTTGAGCCCTAGCGGACTTATGCCAGCTGATCAAGTGACAGCTGCGACAAGAGCTAGTACTTGTGCATATAGCACCGTCGCTTCCAAGTTTGTACGAACTACCGGGTTGATAAAATGAGAGACAGGAAGCCCCAGGAGTTGTAGCATTATTGCTACAATACTGGAGCTCACCACCAGCTACACCATCTTGAGCTTGGCCTCCTAATTTTTCCGTTGTGTGGCAGAATTTCTCGATCCCACCACCGAGTCTGAGGCAATGTGCCGCTCTACTGGCTAGTGATTAAGAATTTCATCAATTGCATCATCAGTTGCCAAGTAAGGCAAGTCATGCCACTTCTTCTTAGGGTCCTTTTATGCCCTAATCAATATGCTCTGAAAGTCTTCCTTGAACTTCACATATGCCTACAGTTTGGAAAACACAGTAGGTGACAATCACAGCTTGTGATTAATATCCATGCATATATTCATTTCCATCAAGATACAGAAGATATTGTTCTGCTTGATGTGCTGAGAATGCTTGGTCACCCACAATGAAGTGTACTTCGCTTCTTCTAAAAGCTTTGGCGCGATCGAGGGGAATCAACTATCTTCAGGTAGCTCCCAGGCTACCAGCATAATGGACAGCAAGAGCCACGCATAGTGGAAGGTCTTTCTGAGCTCCTGTGCCTCACATTAGGTTGCAAGGAACTCACAAAAGAGATAGCACACCAAAATAAACTGAACTCCTTCGAAAGATTGGGCTACTAGAGTGATGACAGGTGTCGACACTTCATCTGCACGACACTTCCTCATAATTTTTCCTACCAAAATCTGCATGGCCATCTTGACCGCATGATTGTAGATACTCAAGATGGAATAGCTTCACAGCTTCTTCACGAGCTTGAATTTCTCCTTCATGGCCTCTACGAGGGCTTGCTTGGCACCTTTTCTGCCAAACACAATGGCTGGATTTTCCCCTATATAGGGCAGCTGTGTGATCCCATGTGTTAACACCCAGGTTGTTCCCTATGACTCCCAAGGGAATACGGCGGGGGGAACCACTAACCAATCTTTGGATTACAGCTTCTAGCCCAGCTGTAATCAGAGAGGGCTCTCTCTGTAAGGTTTGTCTCTGTTCTATGGAGATTTTAGGCTAGTTATGAAGTGAAGGTTTCTTTGATTTATGTTTGGTTGGGAGGATGTTTTCTGATAGTTCACCAGGGTCTTATCTGCCAATGTGGCATAGACCATATCACCCGTCTGTTTATGTAGCTCTATTTGATCCATTGGGTGGATGTCTTTTGACAGGACCTCTAGGTTGGTCCTGATATAATCTGCAGCTGATTGTGGTTGCTGTACTATTGGTGTAAAATGGCTCATGATCATTTTTCCTTCATGTGCATCATATGCAGACATGAGCCTTTGCTGGTTTGTAGGAGCCATCTTCAATAGGTGATTGTAAAGTTGCAGCTTTAGTGGTTCATTTCTGCTCTTGAAATCCTTAAATTGCTACTTAATGCTTTTCTCACCTTGCCTCCTTTGTCCTGAGGAGCTCACTTCTCCTACTGCTGCCCTGTCTTGCTCCTGTTGGAAGGAGCTGGCTAAGGCCTCCATGCTGGTGTTGTGCTTTGCAAACAATCCCCCATTTCATGTTATTTCTATTCTTAAAAGCAGTAAAATATGAAATGGGTCCCTTTAAAAATAAAATTGATATCAAAACTTTTACTTTATAAAAGTCCGATAATCAAAGGAGCGCTTTATGAATAAACCCTTTAAAGCAATATCTATTTAAAAATGGAAATAAAGCGAATATTCGGTTATTGCGATAAAGCGATCGGAAGATCGCATATCGCAATAACATGAAGGATGCAACAAATGGCTAAAAGACTTTCCCCCGATGCGATATAGTGTTCGGCGATCGGCGATACCCAAATGCACCACTAAAGCACCCCATATCAAAGCCCCGATGCGATAAGCTATTGGCAATTGGCAATCGGCACATCCCCTTATTTTAAATCATTGCGCATATGCTTTTCGCCGATGCAATATCGCAATCGGCGATCGGCGGGTCCCCTTGTTTCATTCTTATTGCGCATATGCCTTTCGCCGATGCGATATTGCAATCGACGATCGGCGATACTCAAGGCATTGTTAAAGCCAGTCATGTTATCCTCCCCGATGCGATGCGATAAGGCAAGGTTTTCGATAGAAAGCTGTTAAAGTGATTGGAAAGCCCAGTTTAATGTTATTTAAGGCATAATCACTCCCGCCCGGCCGCCAATACGTCCATTGCATGATTTAAGAGATCTTTCGACCAAATATTGATATAATGGGCATTTATAAGGTGACAGACTCTATACGGTCACTTAATGGATCCATGTCCTAAGATCTGCCTATAGATTGTCTCCGCACTGGTTTTACAAAAGCAAAGTATATCAGTGTTCATCTATTCATTTGCTATCAACTGTGAGTTTTATTGCTATCTCTGTGTTACGCCAAAATTGCCTCTCTGTGCAGAATATAGTCTTACACAGGAATTCGGGCATGATGGGTAAAAAGTCAAAGAAAGTTGCAGGTGTTTCCAATCCACCAGCTACAGGACAAGCGGTAGTAAACAACAAGAAGGGCCTGATATCCGACACAACATGCGCAGGCCTCACCAGAACAACTTGGCAAGGAACTTATGACTTGATAAAGGCCGAGAAACCAACGCAGACGGTAGAAGAAGCTACCGCAGATTCATTGAAGAAGTCGGAATGCACTCTCAAGGATTTGGCCAATTCCTTCCTCCATAGGATAGCGGCAAGGGAGCAAATACTCCCATATACCGATGTTGTGAAATGGGCAATTGAAGAAATCCCCATCACAGACAGAACTTTCATCACGAAGGATGGAAGGATTTTTGGGTCATTTAAGCCAGAAGATCTGAGGCAAATGTATCATTTGCCTAAGCCGGAGAAGGTATACAATAGTGCCTTTTTGGAGAAGTTCACAAGCGAGAATGAGATTGAGTCCGAACCTATCAAGGGCTGGAGGCAAAATCCAAATAAACACAAGCATGAATCCTCCGGTAAGTACTCGGTCGACTCTTTATGTTCTCCTTATTGCTACGCTGGTATAATGATGTGTAGGTTATGGGGTTTACACGACTCTGCCATTTTTACCATTTAAATGGTTCCTCTCATGGAGGCGGCAGTGAGCAGCACGATTATGGATTGGGCTACTATCCTTTTGGATAAGTTAGCAGTAGCTGTTAGTGACTTTAGAATAAAACTAGAGTCACTGAGAGGAAAATTCCCCTGTTCTACTATAGTGCATATATCCTAGATACCTTGTGTTTTAATTCCGAATTCCCTATTCTTGGTTGGAGGTGGACTGCCCAGGACCCCTCGCCTATTCATATTTACCATCGCAAGATGTGGAAGTCATCCTATAAAAACCACTTGTATCAGATTTGTAATGGTTTCATGGTTCCTGTTTATTATTCAATTTTTGATAAGCCTATTCCAAGGATTTCCTACCTAGCCTCTTTTGACTTGCCAGCAGTGGCTAGTTGGTTTGGTGAAGAGTATTTTACG
>APFE030752019.1:4913-29401 GCA_000404065.3 Pinus taeda
AATGGAATTCATCAAACCTTGAAATGTAGAAGGTGCATTGGTAAGGCCAAAAGGCATGACCAAAAATTCATAATGACCCTCATGAGTTCTAAATGTTGTTTTTGGAATGTCTTCAGTTTTCATTCTGATTTGGTGATATCGTGAACGAAGATCCAACTTGGTGAAGTAAATGGATCCATGCAATTCATCCAATACTTCATCAATTATAGGAATGGGAAACTTATATTTAATAGTGAGCTTGTTAAGCTCCCTATAATCCGGAGACATGTGCCATGATCCATCCTTCTTGTGCACTAATACTACTAGAGCAGAGAAAGAACTTTGACTCGGTTGAATTATACCAGCCTCTAGCATTTTTGCAACCCAATACTATTCAATTTCACTCTTTTGGGGCATAGGGATATCTGTAGAGCCTGGATGTTTGAGGAACTTCCTGGAATCATATGAATTAGCATGATCATGATCACGAATAGGTGGGAGACCTTTGGGAGTCTCAAATACCTTGGAAAGATTGTCCAAGACTTTTTGGAGATCTGGAGAAATAGATGATTCCAATGTGGAAACATCTAGTGAACATAATTGTGCAATTACACCTCTTTGTTCCTTTTTTATAAGCTTTGTCATACCGTTAGAGATTATTATCTTTCTCAATTTCCCTGCAATACCCCTTAATTCAAATTCCTTTCCTTCCACAGAAAATTTCATGAAATGTTCCTGAAAATTAAAAGCTATTGTACCCAATGATTGTAGCCATTAGACTCCTATTACAACATGGGCAACTCCCATTGGAATGCAAAGCATTGGGCTAGTCAATGCATATTCTCCCATGGATAGCTTGATATTATGGCACTTTCCAGAGAAATTTATTATTCCTCCATTCGCAACCATCACTTGACACTCTAGTACTAGATATAAGAAGGAATTCAATTCTTTTGCTACCTTACAATGAATAAAATTGTGGGTGCTTCTTGAATCAATCAACACTATTACCTTTTTCTTCTTGATTTGTCCTTCTATCTTGATGGTTTGAGGAGTGGTAATTCTAGCCAATTCATTACAAGATATGGTCGGATTCATTTCTTCTTTATCTAGGCTTTGTTTCTAGAGTATATCCTCTTCTTTTGACCTTTCTTGCTCCTTTTCTTCTTCCTCTTCACAATCTATGTAGAATAATTTCTTCTCAGCACACTTATGACCTTTAGTGTATTTTCTTCACAACTGTAACAAAGCCCTTTTGCTATTTTTTCTTCCAATTGTTGTGGTGTCAACCTTATAGGTTTTGGAAGACTAGCGGCAACAACACTTCTGTCTTTATAGTTGTGAGTGGTATGCTTCCTGGTTGCCATAATTTTTCTTTCCATTTTTCTTGCTAACCTGAATGCCTTCTCTAATGAATCAGGTTCCCAAAGGTGAACATCATGTTGGATATTATCCTTTAAAGACACTATGAACACATCAATCCTATGCTCCTCTAGAATATCTTTTACCCTTATGTTCAATTTTTGGAACTCCTCAATGTGCTCCATTATTGAACCCTTTTGTTTTAGACTTATCAATTGGCTAAAGAAAGTGTTGCTTTTTGTATCCTCATAATGTGCCATCAATTCTTCCATAAAAATTGCCCAAGTGATAAATTGTTTACGAGAGCAAAGCCATTGATACCATACAAACTAATTTGGTTCCAAATATAAAGTTGCAATACGTACCTTTTGTGTGTTTTGCACATTATTGAGATCGAAAAATTGCTCCATCTGTAATATCCATGTTGCGGGATCCTTGCCATCAAACTTCCTCATATCGATTTTTGGAATATGTGGGTCTTCGATCCAACATTAGAGTCTATGAAATCATGATTAACATTTCTTTTGTTCACATCATGAGTTTCCTTTACTACCATTTCACCATTAGTAAGTATTTCTTGTAGAAAATTTGTCAAATCTGTCTTCAAATCTGCCATGTCTGTCTTCAAATCTGTCTTCATATATTCCATGTCTCTCTTCAAATCTATCTTCAAACCTATCTTCCAATCATCAATCTTAGCTTGCATGCCCTTTATCTTATGTTCCACACCATTTATCTTAGCTTCTGTTAGCTTTTGTGAGACTGACATTTGTTGCACTCGGTCTTGTAATTTTGATATATCATGTAGCATTTCTTCCTCTTCTTCATGAGCCATGCTAGAGCTTTCAGGTTGCTTACTAAGTGTTTGCATTTTTTTTCCTCATGGAATCAACTACTGATAACAATGCTCTACTATGCCCTTTGAATTCCTTCAAAATAAATTTTCAAACCAAGCTTAAGCAAAAATTTAAACGAATCTACACAACGTTTTTCACTTTGTAGGAGCTCGATATTGCCTCTGATGTATCTCAGTACTTTTGGATCATCCAATTCTAAAATTACGACCTGCAGTAACCCTCTATGTCCTCTTTCTAATGCCACTAGTCTGACCTAAATTGTATTCTCTGAGGAAGAGTTATGTGAAATCTCCCATAGTGACCTAATTATAGACTAGTTCAGTAGATCGAACTTGTACGACGTACCACAAGTCACTGTTTCAACCTTTGGATATGAAAAATATATACAAGAAACTATAGTCCGCCCTATTTCTGTACCTTCTTGCAAAATTTCAATCTGATGCACAGAGACAAAGTTATGACGATTTTCCTCAGGTCACTTATTTGTAATGTAATTCAGGAGTTTGCAAAAAGACCAACTCCCTCAGATCATATCTTTGCAAATATAGCGCGAAAAGCTCTAAAATTCAGACCCAAGGTTCGGTGCAATTTCTTCTCAAATGGGTTTTTTTTTAGCTTCTAAAATGTCACAGAAAACAAATTATAGCAAAAATGCCAAGATGACCTATTTGGAGCAACAAAACCTTAGAATGCAAAGCTCTGATACCAAATGTTATGAAACCAGCTTAAGAAAAGATAGAAAAGATAGATCAATGCCTTAGAATCCAGATTATTCAATGGGGAAACCTCCTTTACATTACATGAATGAAAAATTCTTTGATGATTCAAATGAAAAAACCTCCTTTCTATATATAGGAGTATAAGGAGTCACAATATAACCTAGCGGACCTAACAATAATAATATAAGCCACAAAAATAACAATAGAGGGACTCTATGAGGTACAGTAATAACAATATGGGGACAATAGGGGCACAACAATATTAATAAGGGATGCAACTACAATAGTAATGGGGTAATCACTAGTATTATAGGGACCCAACATGTAATGAAAGTTGTCGTTTACAGTATCAACAAAATAAGGATGCCATAAATGAGCGTAGGAGAGCTACATATAATAGAAAAATGAGTGAAACCACTCTTCAAAATGATTCTATGGTTCCTTCTAAGTATCATAGTATGGATGATATAAGGGAAAGAACATTTTCGATTGATAGTTCATTATCAGGATATGCTCCTCCTCAGCATAATCTTGTTGTTTGATGCTCTTCTGAAAAAGTCCATAACATTGGCGAAACAGCTTGCAATCTGGAAGACTTGCATATCCATATTGTGGATGCAAATGTCCACCCTAACCCCTCCCTGTGTCCAGTTGCATGTTATGATGGCCAAAGGTTGCAAAACATCCATGGTGGAGGTAATGATGACATTTTGTGTGATGGTTTGGATGATAGTTTACTTGGCCATTTGTTTGATAATTTGGATCCAGCTGCTCAAAACAAATACCTTTAAATCCCGCTTCTCAAAGTAATGTGGTGACACCAAGAGAATTAGTCATTCCTGATAGCATTTCCTGTGGCATAATGGAGGTAACACAATTATATTTTGGTTTTCACTACAATAGTGGTTGTTCTACTACATTCCAGACTAATGTAAATTTTCAGTGTTTTTGATTTGTTTTTCATTTTTTAAATTTCTAATTTCTTAGACATTGAATTTTATGGTGTATTTTTTTTTCTTTAAATAGGACAGAAGTCATTCCAATAGAGGTATACAAATTAACTTCATAGATGTTATGTCTACTAATGTTAGAAATGAAGAGGAACCATCTCATAGCATTCATCCACACAGCCAAACAAATGTAAATGTTGAGTGAATTTGATATTTTTCTCATTTTCTCATTTACAGTTGCCTCGAAGTTGTGTTTTGTAACATTTCGTGGAGAAATCATGATCTTATATCGTTAGGTTGGCGAATTGGAATCCAAAATATCAAATTGGAAAACTAATGTAGATGTTCAATGTATTTGATTTATTTTTAATTTTTGAATATTTCTTTTTTGGACATTTAGTTTTATAACATATTTTATTTTTTTGAAATAGAAAACAACTCATTTGAATAGAGGCAAAGAAACTACATCCAAAAATGTTGCATCCACTATTCTTAGAATCCAAGAGCAGCGATCTCATAACCCTCATCCACATGAAGACACAAATGTAAATTTTGAATGCATTTGATTCTTTTTCAGTTTCCTCATTTATAATTAGTTGGAAATTAAATTTTAAAGTATTTTATGACAAAGAGACCTTTACATCCTCTCAAGTTCATGAAATGCACACCATAAATTTTGAAATACATTCTCATAGATCCATTCCACATGCTTCAAATTTGTGAAGGGAATCTCATGTTCTTCAAGATGAAGTAAATGTTAGAATAGATTTCTTGATCGAAATGGTTTTCGACATGGTCCGACGAGTAAAATCATATTCATTTTGATGAAAACAAGTTTGTAGTGCATAAAAGGTTTCAAGCAAAGATAGATAGGTTGTCAGTTGTCCAAATGTGCCACATTTTCCAAGAATCATATCCCAGAATCCTTGTTGTGAGACATTCTAAAGGACCTGTTTGCAGAAGATGTAAGAGTGAAAGAGGAGCCCATCATTTTTGCCGATATAATAACATGGATCCTAGTGAGCAACCTCATATTTTAAGAGTTCTTACTCAAGGTTAAGGAATGCTAATAGCACGTATGAATCCCATTTTGCAAGTGACACATGCTCGAGTTGGGCAATATAATTATAGTGGTCATACAATTAGATTTCCTAAAGATATTTCTACAATTGTATAAAGCCTTCCCTGACGTGTTAAAGATATTGATTTTCTAATTGTGAGGATACATGGTGCTGAGTCTAAATATTATGAATGTTATGTCAAAAGATCTCGAGTGATGGATGCAGTACTTTTCAAAATCCAACGTGATCAATACTATCGAGATTTTGTAATTGATTATGATTCAGTGAATGCTCTACCCAAAAGATCAACAAATGCCTCCTCCGGGATTAAATTTGTTGATTGTCATATTGAAGAATCTGAGATCATTGAAACCAATAATGAAGAGTTTCATGCTGAGCATTTTCCCTCTCATCCTTCTTCCTTTGTTGCTCACCTACAAAATGAATGAAGAGAAATGGAATAAATTAGATCATTTCTTGATAATGTTCATTCTTTACATGTTCAAGACATGGATTGGCCCACTATTGGAACCTCTCTTGTGAATGAATATAATACAAAGGGGTTATTCGATATGGCATTCTCAAAATTGTTCCCCACTGGTGATGTTGATTCATTGCAACCACGTATTTGTAGTGTTGAACTTCATGAGTATGCATTGCATCTTCTTAGGTACTATGATCAGCGATTTGGGAGCCATCCTAGCTTTTGATATTACCTATTAAAGATGATAATGTAGCATCAGAGCCAAGAAACTGTTGTAGTTTTTCCAAAGAAACATTTACATGATAACTCACCTACAACGGTTAAGGAGTTGCATCACCAACTATCTGATTTACCAGATAATAATTTGGTTGAGCATCTTATGCGGTTTGATTCTTCTATGAGAGGTACAAGGGCATACTGGACTAAGCGTCGATCTGAACTGATGGACAAGATTACTCAGTTAGGATTTCCATCTTTATTTTTTACTTTGACTGCAACTGACACAAAGTGGCCATAGTTGCATAACCTCATGCCCATACATTCACATTCTTATTCTTCAAATCAATGTTGTATGTAAATTGAGAATGTTATCTAGTACCTTCATATTATTGCAACATTTATGCACCACAAATTCAATATTTTTCAACAGGAAGTTATCCAAAAATATCTTAAAGCTAAAGACTTTTGGTACAGGTTTGTGTTGAATTTTTTTCTATACCTTTTCAACTTTTATTATGATTCTATTTATATTGTTTGTAGTAACTATATCTTCAATTATTTCAGATATGAGTGGCAACACAGAGGTTCAACACATATCCATGGTTTCCTATGGTTAGAAGGTGCTCCTGACATGGAAATATTTGATTGGTCAAGTAGTTATGATATACAAATTGCAAATTTATTCTTCGACAAATATGTAACTGCGTGGAATCTGCGTGACATACATCGTCACAACATAATGGTTCCACGAAGCCTCAATGATGACCCTTGTCTGTTGAATACTGGATAGATTTTCCCTTCTAAGCCTCATAATTATTACGAAGAATTGTTAAACCATGTCTAAAGGCACACAAAGTGTATTTTGGATTCTTGTTTGTGAAAAAAGGGCACTATTCTAACATGTTAGTACAATGCTCCATGGGATCTTTCTGGTGAATCAAGATTGTTCATAGATGATCAAGGAAGAAAAAAATATGAGCCAGCAAGAAATGATGATAGGCTTAATGTACATAACATTAACCTTCTAACAATGTTCCGTGCAAGTGTTGATTGATAGCCAGTGCTTCCTCACTATGCTGTGTTGAAAGACATTGCTAAGTATGCATTGAAAGAAGAAAAATGGTCTGAATGTTATCATCATATGTTAACTAGAATTTCAAATTCTGTTGGCTCTGAGGATCATGCTTTATGTGCATATAGAAAGTTTCTTGCAAAAATTATTATTGACCGTGACATTGGAGCACAAGAAACATGCCATATGTTGCTTAAGCTACCTCTTGTTGTTTGTAGAAATTTGTTTCCTTAAATGTTGGAAGAAAGGTTTTTAGGAAAATATCAAGGGATGCCTTGCAATTTTCATCTTAGAATACTTTCGTTCAACATTATCAGAAGAGACATTTTTTCCTTGAACATCTATCTTTGATAGAAACATCAAGATCTTGGACATTTGATAGCAAGCGTAAACAAGATCCATGGAAGCCTAGAGATATTCATGCTAGTGTTCGGGTTTGGCCATGGTTTTATTCTATTCCTGGTCAGGCTTTAGAGGAATTTGAAATGTTTTTTTGGACATAATTGCTACTGTATAAGCCATTTCGTGACATTCCTAAAGAAATTGGCCTTTCACCTGAAATTATTATTGAAAGTTGGAGGAATTTTCGATATCCGGTGTTATCACCAAAATAGGACCCTAATAGGCTGCTGATTAGAATATTTCAGTGTAACTATTTCAAACCAATCTTTTAGTTAAGGCTTAGCCTCCTTAGCCTGAGAGCACTCTCTCAAAGGGTTAATGATATTGGTTAAAGATATGGATAGATGGCTAGCTCTATGGTTTGTGATTTTATATGTTTATAGGTTGAAAGATGAAGGCTGGCTACCATTGGGATATGGAGACAAAGTATGTTTCAGTACCACAACAAGATCAACTTAACATGAAAGTAAGGGCATAGAGAGTCTTTATACATCAACAAAACAAATATACAATGCAAGGAAACACAGTTTATAGATACATCAAGGATGTTAGAGCATCATTGATGAGTTCTAAGTAACATGTATTCATACCACTGCAAGTAAGTGAAAGAGGAAAGCCTTGAGACAATAGGACATTAAAAACTCTCTTTGAATCATGAGTAGTGAAACCAAAATATTCTACCTAGCATGGAAGTCAAGGCATTATAGAGTTCAAGTGCAGAAATTTAAATATAAAACAGTGAAACATGGCTATTTTATCTATGAAGGAAGTCAGAGCATCATTGATGAGTTCTGAGTATCATAAGTAAACACCACTACACTTTAAGTATTGGAAGATTCCATCAAAACAAGAACATACAAGAACTCTTCATGAATCTTGAGTTGTTTAAGTAGAAACTTTGCATTAGGTTAAAAATATACACAGTCTGCACATAGAGCAACAACTGAGCCAAAAAATCTTCAACCTTTTTCTAATTTGACCTCTTGATTTATATATAGCATTTACAACATGTATTCCCTCATCCCTCATCAAGAGAATTCAAATTTTCTATGAGTGACACCTATTCTAACCATAAAACAATCCTCTAAATGCATGTGACAGCTAACTAACAGTCCTAGAGTCCTAATACAATTAGGAGTACACTCCTTGTTACGACTAAACCACCTTAACTAAACATTGAATGAATTATTTCACAGTCGAAACCTCGTAAGGTCGACTTTGATGAAGCCTCCCACGTTGTTACCTTATTGCTGATGATAAACCCTAGAAATTAGGGAACATGTTTCCCTGTTTTTAGGTTTAAGATCCTTGAAAATTAGCACGTGGGACAAAGCCATTATCTTCTCATCCATGACATATTTTATGAAACTAAAGGAGGTTTTTGTATCCTATGTTGTCTGGAACAAAAAAGCCTCTTGGTTTTTTAAAACACTTCTCCAACTATCCAGAATCTATCCTTGAAAAACACGTGTAAAAGAGGAAATATTTGTTCTCTGAAATTAGGGTTTCAGAGAAATATTAGTATCTCCCAACTGATAACACTTATAAATAAAGTGAGATAGGTTATTGTAGATGGAGAACTAATGAAGATAAAATTCCTTGAAAATTCCAAAATACATTTTCTTGTGACCAGAAACTGACCTTAAAAAATACTGCTAAAACCAAAAGACAAAGCTTGGCTTTCAACAGTTTCATAGTGCAAGTTTAACCATAAATTTCTCCCACCCGACAATGAATTTGAAGAAACTAAAATTGGTTTTCATAGCTCAATATGTTAGGAAGAAAAGCCTCTTTCAGTTTTCAAAATTGAGTTCTCAGCTACTCAAACATCCTTATGGAAGTTGACTAGTAAAAGCAAAAAACAGAGTCTTTTATGCTGAAACAGACTACTTCAGTGATTTCATAGCGTAAAACTTGTTTTTTACACTATCTACCCTATGAAAACGTGGATACATGGCTATTTTCATTTTTTTGTTTAAATGTCTAAACATGAGACTTTCAAAACATGATATGGGACCCATAAAGTGTAAAACAAGGTTGTTGAACTTTATTTGATGATGGAAATGACACTCTAACCCTATGACTTAGACTCTAAAAACCATAAAAGTGACTTAACCACCATCTAACATAATGACTTAGGAACAAATGTAAACTATCCAAGTTTTAGAGAATTTTTGGGTGATAATAGTGGCTCCACTTGGGATAGTGTGCCCTTATGGTACACTAAGAACCTGTAGCTCCAGTGCCGCTATCCATCCTCTAGAATAAAACTTTGAACTTCTACCCAATCTTCTCCTCAAGCCTTTAATGATTTCTGTCAGAAGAATTCAAACTACAACTACTGAAACAGATGCTCAGTCAACCTACCCTGAGCTTATTTGCACATTCCTACCTATCCTATCAGCTATAATCTCCGCTTCTAGCTCAAGGAACATGAAACTGCCAATAAAGCCAATCAATTGTCTTTTCTGATATTTGAGGCTCTTGACTACATTCTACCTCAAAATAACCATGATAGTGAGATGACCAAATCAACTTATAATGTATATGATCTTCATAATGCAAATGAAAATGAAATACTGGTGTGAAATACTGGTGTGCAGAACTTTGTCATGTATTCATTTATAGGGTCGAAGAGGACATGGTTATTTTGATGATCATCATAACATTCTATATCTTCAAACAACTGATTTTCAGCCACACACGATTCCTTTGATATGCTATCCAACTGCTTTCCTGAATGATTCCCACAAATAATGTAATTTTCCTCATTATTAAGATCATTCATTGATGTAAGCTGTTGCAAAGTATGACATAAAAAATCAACCTTTTCCTCTGCCTGAGGGTTATAAAAGTTATCTTCCAGTACTTCTTCTTGGTGTTTGCAATTATTTTCATCTTCATTTTGATGTGAAGACAGACAAGTCTGTTGCATCTCTACATCAATCTCGGAGGATGTAATATGATTTTCATAAGTAAACCCTTGTTGATTTTCATGCTGCATTTCATGGGATGTTATCCTTTCTTCTTGGTGGTGAAATGTATTGTTATGAAGAGCCTCTAAAATTTCTTCATCCATGAATTCATCATCATCATAACAATCCTCCAAGTATTCAATAAAACTCAGAGAATGTTTACAACAATGTTTGACCAACAATAAGGAGGAATGACACTCTTTATACATGTCATAAAATACATCATGGAAATTAGCAAGAGAATATAATGAACCATTTTCAAAGCTTTTATACCAAGACCATGCTTTTCCTTCTAAAGTGGTCATAAACATCTTCATGGGACAATGTTCAGGGAACTAAACCTTAAGACTCTGTACATGCATATGGAACCTAACCAAGTGAAGAGCAACATTGTCTTTTTTTTCATCTTTGAGTATTGGAAGATCATCTAACCAATCGACCTTTGGCATAGGATTTGGAAAACCATGGATATGAGACCGATTCATAGGGGCATACCTAGCATTCACTCTTGCAATGGAACTCATCTTGAAACTTCATCAAGCTAATTATCTTCTAGCAATGGAGTCACCTTCCAATTTTTTATTTGATGTGTGGAGTCACTAAGGTAGATTACAACATCAAAAACTTTATGAGCTCTTGCTACCTTTAGAAATTCAACTTTCTTGATTTCGGGCATGAATAATCTTCAGACTCCCGACAGACACACCAAAATGTTATCGCCACAATAGGACCCTAATAGGCTGTCGATCATAATATCTTAGTGTAACTATTTCAAACCAATATTTTAGCTAAGGGTTAGCCTCCTCAGCCTGAGAGGGCTCTCTGAAAGGGTTAATGGTATTGATTAAAGATATGGATAGATGGCTAACTCTATGGTTTGCGATTTTATTTGTTTATAGGTTGAAAGATGAAGGCTGACTACCATTAGGCTATGGAGTCAAAGTATGTTTCAGTACCACAGAAAGATCAGCTTAACATGAAAGTCAGGGCATAGAGAGTCTTTATGCATCAACAAAACAAAGATACAATGCAAGAAAACACAATTTATAAACACATGAAGGAAGTTACAGCATCATTGATGAGTCCTAAGTAACATTTATTGATACCACTGCAAGTAAGTGAAAGAGGAAATCCATGAGACAATAGGAAATTAAAAACTCTCTTTGAATCTTGAGTAGTGAAGCAAAAACATTCTACCTAGCATGGAAGTCAAGGCATTATAGAGTTCCAGTGTAGAAATGCAAATATAAAACAGTGAAACATAGTTAGTTTATCTATGAAGGAAGTCAAAGAATCATTGATGAGTTCTAATTATCATAAGTAAACACCACTGCACAGTAAGTATTGGAAGATGCCATCAAAACAAGAACATACAAGAAATCTTCATGAATCTTGAGTTGTCTAAGTAGAAACTCTACATTAGGTTAAACATATACACAGTCTGCACATAGAGCAGCAACTGAGCCAAAAAGTCTCCAACCTTTTGCTAATTCAACCTCTTGATTTATATATAGCATTTAAAACATGCATTCCCTCATCCCTCATTAATAGAATTTGAATTTGCTATGAGTGACACCTATTCTAACCATAAAACAAACCTTTAAATGCATTTGACAACTAACTAACAGTCCTAGAGTCCTAATACAATTAGGAGTACAACTCCTTGTTATGATTAAACCACCTTAACTAAACATTGAATGAATTCTTTGATAGCTACAACCTCCTGAGGTCGAATTTGATGAAGCCTCCCACATTCTCACCTTACTGCTGATGATAAACCCTAGAAATTAGGGAACATGTTTCCCTGCTTTTAGGTTTAGGACCCTTGAAAATTAGCATGCGAGACAAAGCCCTTATCTTCTCATCCATGACATATTTTACGAAACTGAAAGAGGTTTTTGTAGTCCATGCTGTCTGGAACAAAAACACCTCTGTGTTTTTTAAAACACTTTTCCAACTGTCTATAATCTATCCTTGAAAAAATGTGTAAAACAAGAAATATTTGTTCTCTGGAATTAGGGTTTCAAAGAAATATTAGTATCTCCCAACTGATAACACTTATGAAGAAAGTGAGATAGGTTATTGTATCTGGAGAGTTGATGAAGTGAAACCTCCTTCAAAATTCCAAAATACCTTTTCCTGTGACCAAAAACTGATGTCGAAAAAGACTGCTAAAACTAGAAGACAAAGCTTGGCTTTCAGCAGTTTTGTCGCACAAGTTTAACCATCAATTTCTCCCATCTCCAAACAAATTTGAAGAAATTGAAAGCGGTTTTTGTGGTTTAGTATGTTAAAAAGAAAAGTGTCTTTTAGTTTTCAAAATTGAATTCTCAGCGGCTCAGGAACCCTTTTGGAAATTAACTAGTAAAAGAAAAAACAGAGTCTTTTATGTTGAAACAGGCTGCTTCAGTGATTTTGTAGCACAAAACTGGTTTTTCACACTACCTGCACTACGAAAATGTGGATTCATATCTAGTTTCAATTTTCTTTTTAAATGGCTAAACATATGACTTTCAAAACATGATATGGGACCCATAAAGTGTAAAACAAGGTTTTTGAAATTTATTTGATGATGGAAATGAGACTCTAACCCTATGACTTAGACTCTAAAAACCATAAAATTGACTTAACCACCATCTAACATTATGACTTAGGAGAAAATGTAAACTGTCCATGTTTTAGAGAATTTTTGGGTGATAACATCGAGCATGGCATGTTGATCGACACCCATCAATTATAGACAATATTGAAGATCAAGAAGATGGTGATTTTTCTAACAGGAAATGGATCTTGAAGATGATTTTCAAGAATGGCAAATTTTCTCTCGTTTGGTTTTACCAAACAATGTGAAAGATTCTAATCTTCACAACCTTGGTTGAAGGGACTTTGATATATCCTTTGACTGGGAAAGTACAACTATTTCTGATGATGCTGCAAAGGAAGCTATTAATTTTTTAAGGAATGCAAAATCAACGTGTGATATTGTTTACCTTTCAAATAGAACATTTACATCTCTAGATTCTCTGTCAGAAAAACAACTACTTGCTTTTGAAATTGTCTTAAGGCACTTTGCTGAATATGAGATTCGTGAAGCTCTTATTATGATTATTCAAGGCACTACGGGCACTAGGAATTCTTTCCTTATCCATTTTATTTTTGAAGCTCTTTCTAATTTATCAAGTGATGGATGAAGCCCTTTGCTTCTTCTTGCCCCAACAGGAATAGATGCTTTTAATATACATGCAAAAACAACACACTCAACTCTAAAAATTCCAATTAAAGATATGCAACCACTACAGGGGCAGTCACTTGTAGTATTCGAAGAAGAAATGTGACATGTTAGGTATATATTGATTGATGAAATGAGCTTCCTAGGATCAAGGTTGTTTATGCAAATAGATGCTCGATTACGAGAAGCATTTCTAGAGAAAAAGAATTGTCCTTTTGGTGGCAGATCCATCATCCTTGTGGGTGACCTTGGCCAACTACCGCCTGTTAGAGATAAGACTTTGTATGCAGGTAATACAACAGGGAAAGTCTTGTGGAACAAACTCAACATTGTTGTCACTCTTGACACAATTTTTCACCAACAAGGGAATAATGAGAAACAATTGTGCTTTCGTAGAGTCCTCAATAACATAAGAAACGTAGAACCTGTTGTTGAAGATTGGGAGTTTCTTATGTCTTGTGCTGATATGAGGTTGCATGCTACATAAAGAGATTTATTTAATGCAACAATTCACATGTTTCCAACAAATAATTTGGTCTCGTTGCATAATAGGCATATGCTAAAATCATTAAATTCTCCAATTGTAGGATGTGTTGCTGAGTATTCAAGGCATTCAGAAATGAGTGGTGTTGATGGTGATCAATTGGACCATGAAGTTTTCTTGTGAAATGGTCAGCATGTTATGTTGGCATGTAATTTATGGGTTGAAGCTGGCTTGGTGAATGGTGCACTTAGTTTTGTTAAGGATATATTCTATCCGCCTACCTCTAATCCACCTCAACTTCCAACATTCACAACTGTTGTTTTTGATAAATATGTTGGTGCTCCATTTGATGCAAGCAATCCAAACATTGTCCCTATCACCCTAGTGATAAGAGGAAATCGAAAATAAATTCCTTTGAAGATGGCATGGGCTCTTACAATCCACAAGTCATAGGGATTGACTTTAGAACGAGCGTCAGTTGATATCGGGAATAAAGAGCAGCAAGGCCTTAACTTCATAGCCATATCAAGAGTGAAATCAATAGATGGTTTACGCATTGCACGACATTTTTCTTTCCAACATTATGCCAAGATGAAAGATAGCACATATGTTACAATTAGGAAAAAGGAAGACAAGCGATTGAAGTCCATATCACTATGAAATACAACTAATAACGTTGTGACCTACTTTATAGTTTTGAACTTCAATTTTGTAGTGGAATTATTTGATGTAAACAAAACAAAAAGTATATGTTAGGACTCAATGTTCTTTCTGTGGTTGCAATGTTGGTTAAATTTATTATTTTAAACACTAATGTTATTTTTATGTACAAAATTGTATATCTTTGGTATTAAAATTTCCTATTATGTTGTTCTTCTTTAAATCCAATGTGTGCAATTTAGATGTGTTTTTTTCATTTACGTTGCTTTGCTCCAATGGCAGTGTTACTATTTTATATATTTCTCTTGTATTTCTAATTGTTGTGGTCTTCTGTGTGGATCCCTTCACTTTGTTCACGTATTTCATAAATGAAAATATTGTTTACATTTATAATATTATTGTTGAGATTCCATGCTCTAGGTGTTTATATCAATATTCTTGACATTTATACTATTAATACATTCATGTATTGATATCAATGTATTTATGGCTTAAATTATGTTTACTGTTTAAAATGTAGTGATATAAATGTGTTATTGTTAATGTAGTGATGATTTATCATGTTTTGGTGCTTTATGGTTTGCAATGTGGTTCTTATATTGGTTTTGGTTTATATTTTTTATTATTTTTTGTGTTATAGCATTATTTATGTTTATATATTGATGCCATGGATTTACAGCTTAGGTTAGGTATACTATGTCCTTGGGTTTATAATATTAAATGATTAGGTTTATTTGTTCTTTAAGTTTGTAATATTAATAATTCCTTCAATTTATCATTCATTCCCTTTTTTTATTAATCCCCACTATTAAGGTTTAAATAATAGTCCTAAGGGTTAATATTAATCCCTTACATTTACAATGTTTATTCCATCAATTTATTGACATGCTACTCTCATAATATTAACAATCCCTAGGGTTTATTGATCCATTAGGTTTATAATATTCATAGTCACGTCGGTTGATCAATCCGTTGGGTTTAAAAAATTAATTCCTGTTAACCCCTTCCCATTTTTTGTCCCTTTGGTTTCTAATATTTTTCCCTTGGCTTTATTAATTCCCAATGGTTTATAATATCAAATTTGGTTTTCTTCTTTCTTCAACTTTTTAATATTAATAAATCCTTGGGTTCATAATCCCTTGAGGTTTTAGTGTTAATCTCTTGGGTTTATTATTAGTTTGGGTTTATTATATCAATCCCTTGGGTTCATTATTCCCTTGGGTTTATATTATTAGTCCATTTTTTCTAATAATATTTCCTTAGGTTCATAATCCCTTGGGGTTTTAGTATTAATCTGTTGGGTTTATAATATCAATCGCTTGGATTTTAGTATTGAACCCTTAGGTAATAATAAACAAAAGGGACTAATATTATAGACCCAATGTATACAAACCCTAAGATAACTATTAAAAATACTAAAACATAATAAAGATATGTTGTATAGTATTATAATAATATAATAATAATATAATATTATTATAATATTATAATCAGATATTATATTATTATTATATTATTATTATTATTATTATTATTATATACAATATATTGTTATGATTTTTTATAATTTTATATTATTATAATATTTAAATAATATAATGATAACTATTATTATTATGAGCTATTCTTATATAATATTAATATATTCTGGAGTTTATATTATTATATATAATATTTGTATAATAATATATATAAATAATCTGGTGTTAATATTATATAGTTATTAATAATCCTAAATACCAATAATAATTAACCCATTACACCCACAGTATGCATGTGAAATGCATCAGCCCATTTGCCACATGTATTTTAACACTCTAAGGAGTCAAAATCTCCAACTTCCAATGGTTAAGGTCCTATTAATCAACATAGTCTAACCAACATACAATATTCACTTATCGGGACTTTAATCACCCCTTAACCTTCAAATAAGACTTTATTAAATCTTTTATTTTAAATCCTTCCTATCAGACTAAAACCCTCTCATTAACCTTTATATATGTTAATATCAGGACTTTCTTTACCCTTCTAAACTTTCATTACCGCTTAACCACATGTATATATAACAATTCCTTCTTTAAACCTTGGTTATATATGTTTAAACGCATAAACCTTCCGTCAGTGCTATTTTCCTTTATAAATATTTTACAAAGGAAATGCCCACAAAGCATACCTTTCCACTTTATACGACCTTTGCACAAATTTCGAGGTTCCACCTTTATCGCTAATCGCGAATGCCATAATCTGCAGTCACATTAACATGTGGTTCTCGTCTCCTCTGATATGCGACTAACCTCGGAACTCAAAACATATTAACTACAACATATAATATTGTGGATTCCGCTCCTTTGTATGTCGCATTACTTCTCTGTCGTTGATCTTCTCTCAAAATATTGAACGGTTCACAGTAGATTTTAGGTTGAGAAGGCACACGGGGGTTAACTGCCTGATAAAGCAATTTCCCCACACTCCTCTGCTGGTACATGTCCTCTGATTTGTGGAATCGGAGCCAAAACTCTCGATACTGCTTACGACTGGTTTGCCGCCCGAAATACCACTCAAGGTTATAAACCCGCCTTCTTACCGTGTTAACTCTTGCGCTCCTCCATATGTGATTACTGTCGATCTACTCCATCAAATGGTTCTGATAGTTCCTTTAAGTTACTCTATTGTTTAATCTAGACATTGATCATTGAGATCCAATGGTTAGTATGCGCCAACACCTCACTTCTCTGCTTGTCCCTTTTTTACTTTGACTTTACACTATTTTCATTGTTTCCTATGTGGGTTTGGGGTTTTCTTCAGGTTTTACATTTATAATATTATTGTCGGGATTTCATGTTCTACATGTTTATATCAATATTCTTGAGATCTATACTATTAACACATTCATGTATTGATATGAATGTATTTATGGCTTAATTCTATTTATTGTTTATAATGTAGTTATAAATGTGTTATTATTAATGTAATGATGATTTATCATGTTTTAGTGCTTTATGGTTTGAAATGTGCTTCTTATATTGGTTTTTGTTTATGTTTTTTTATTATTTTTTGTGTTATAGCATTATTTATGTTTATATATTGATGCCATCGATTTAGGGCTTAGGTTGAGTTTACTATTTCCTTGGGTTTAAGAAATTAATTCGTATCAGTCCTTTACCATTATTTGTCCCTTTGGTTTCGAATATTTTTCCCTTGTGTTTATTAACTCGAAATGGTTTATAATTTCAAATTATTGGTTTTCTTCGTTCTTCAACTTTTTAACATTAATAATTCATTGGGTTCATAATCCCTTGAGGTTTTAGTGTTAATCCCTTGGGTTTACTATTCCTTTGTGTTTATTATATCAATCCCTTAACTTCATTATTCCCTTGGGTTTATATTATTAATCCCTTTTGTTTAATAATATTGCCATAGGTTGATAATCGCTTGGGGTTTTAGTATTAATCGCTTGGGTTTATAATATCAATTGATTGGGTTTATTATTCCCGAGTCAAACATGGTTTATTATAATGTCGATCATGGCCCAACATGGAATTGTGATAGGAATTGTCTCAATATGTAAATCAATGATGGTCGATCATGTTTATTTTAATGTTTATAATATTAGTCCCTTGGTTTAATATTATTCCCTTAGGTTCATAATCCCTTGGGTTTACTATTCCTTTGGATTTAATATATCAATCCCTTGGGTTTATAATATTAGTCGCTTTTGTTTAATAGTATTCCTTTGGTTCATAACCCCTTGGAGTTTTAGTATTAATCCCTTCGGTTTATAATATCAATCGCTTGGGTTTACTATTCCTTTGGGTTTCTCATATTCATCCCTTGGGTTAATTATTCCCTTAGGTTTATAATATCGATCATGGTAAACCATTGTCAATCATAGCCAACCATGCTTGAATGTCACATTGTGACAAGGATTCTCTCACCATGAAAATAAATAATAATCCCTTGGGTTTATTATTCTTTTGGGTTTATTATATCAATCCCCTGGGTTTATTATTCCCTTGGATTTATAATATTAGTCCCTTTTGTTTAATCGTATTCCCTTTGGTTCATAATCCCTTGGGGTTTTAGTATCAATCCCTTGGGTTTATAATATCAATTTCTTGGGTTTATTATTCCTGAGTCAAACATGACTTTTTATGATGTCGACCATGGTCCAACATGGAATTTTCATAAGGATTGTCTCAATATGAAAATCAATGATGGTCCATCATGTTTATTTCAATGTTTATAATATTTGTCTTTGGGTTTACATACGTTGGGTTTATAATATTGGTCCCTTGGGTTTAATATTATTCCCTTGGGTTCATAACCCCTTGGGGTCTTAGTACTAATCCCTTCGTTTTATTATTCCTTTCGGTTTCTCATATTAGTCCCTTGGGTTTATTATTCCCTTAGGTTTATAATATCGATCATGGCAAACCATTGTCAACTATAGCCAACCATTGTCAACCATGCTTGAATGTCACATTGTCACAAGGATTTTCTAACCATGAAAATAAATTATGTTTAGTTTAGTGTTTGTAATATTTATATTTGGGTTTATGAATGTTGGGTTTATAATATTAGTCCCTTGGGTTTATTATTACCTCATGTTTGCAATATCAATCACAGTCAACCATGGTTGAATGTCACATTGTCACAAGGATTGTCTCACCATGAATAAATCATGTTTATTTTAGTCTTTGTAATATTTATATTTGGGTTTACAAATGTTGGGTTTATGATATTAGTCTCTTGGTCTTAATATTATTCCCTTGGGTTCATAATCCCTTGGGGTTTAGTATTAATCCCTTGGGTTTATTATTCATTTGGGTTTATAATCTAAATAAGTTGGGTTTACTATTCCCTCAGGCTTATAATATCAATCATGATCAACCACTGTCAATCATAGCCAACCATGGTCAACCATGTTTGAATTTTGCATTGTGACAAGGATTGTCTCACCATCAAAATAAACCATGTTTATTTTAGTGTTCGTAGTATTTATATTTCAGTTTATCAATATTGGGTTTATAATATTAGTCCCAGGGGTTTAATATTATTCCCTTTGGTTCATCACCCCTTGGGGTTTTAGTATTAATCCCTTAGTTTTATTATTCCTTTGGGTTTATAATATCAATGCCTTGGGTTTATTATCCCTTATGTTTATAATATCAATCATGGTAAACCATGGTTGATTCTCACATTCTGACAAGGATTGTCTCACAGTCAAAATAAATCATGTTTATTTTGATGTTTGTAGTATATACATTTGGGTTTACGATTGTTGGGTCTATAGTATTAGGCCCTTCAGTTTAATATTATTCCATTGGGTTCATAATCCCTTGGGCTTTTAGTATTAATCCCTGGGGTTTATTGTTCATTGGGGTTTTAGTATTAATCCCTTGGGTTTATCGTTCATTTGGGTTTATAATATCAATCCCTTGGGTTTGCTATTCTATTTCGTTTATAATATCAATGATTGTAAACCATTGCCAATCATAGCCAAACATGGGCAATCATGGCTGAATGTCGCATTGTGACAAGAATTGTCTCACCATCAAAATAAACCATGTTTATTTTAGTGTTTGTAGTATTTATATTTGGGTTTACCAATGTTGGGCTTATAATATTAGTCCCATGCTTGAATGTCACATTTTGACAAAGATTGTCTCACCATGAAAGTAAAACATGTTTAATTTAGTGTTTGTAATGTTTATATTTGGGTTTGCGAATATTGGGTTTCTAATATTAGTCCCTTGGGCTTAATATTGTTCCCTTGGTTTCATATTCCCTTGGGGTTTTAGTATTACTCCGGTTTATAATTAGTATTTGTAGTATTGATATTTGCCTTTACTCAATGTGAAGTTTATAATATTAGTCCCATGGGTTTAATATTATTCCCTTCTCTTCATAATCCCTTGGGTTTTAGTATTTATCCCTTGGGTTTATTATTCATTTAGGTTTATAATATCAATCCCTTGGGTTTATTATTCCCTTTGGTTCATAATATAAATCATGGTAAACCATTGTCAATCATAGCCAAACATCGTCAACCATGGTTGAATGTCACATTGTGACAATAATTTTCTCAGCGTCAAAATAAACCATTTTTATTTTAGTATTTGTAGTATTTATATTTGGGTTTTCCAATGTTGGTTTTATAATATTAGTCCCTTGGTTGGATGTCGCATTTTGACAAAGATTGACTCACCATGAAAATAAACCATGTTTATTTTAGTGTTCGTAGTCTTTATATTTGGGTTTAACAATGTTGGGTTTATAATATTAGTGCCTTGGGTTTAATATTATTCCCTTCAGTTCATAATCCCTTGCGGTTTTAGCATTAATCCTTTGGGTTTATTATTAACTTGGGTTTATTAGTTCCTTGGGTATATAATATTAGTCCCATGGGTTTAGTATTATTCCCTTGGGTTCATAATCCCTTGGGGTTTTAGTATTAATCTCTTCGTTTTGTTATTGCTTTACATTTATAATATCAATCATCGTCAACCATTGTCAGTTATAGTAAACCATGTTTGAATGTTGCATTGTGACAACGATTGTCTCACCCTCAAAATAAACCATGTTTATTTTAGTGTTTGTAGTGGTTTTATTTGGGTTTAACAATGTTGGGTTTATAATATTAGTCCCATGGGTTTAATATTATTTCATTGGGTTCATAAACCCTTGGGATTTTAGTACTGATCTCTTAGTTTTATTATTCCTTTAGGTTTATATTATCAATGCCTTGGATTTATTATTCCCTTAGGTTTATAATATCAATCATGGTCAACCATTTTCAATCATAGACAACTATGGTCAACCATGGTTGAATGTCACATCGTGACAAGGATTGTGTCACCATGAAAATAAACCATGTTTATTTTAGTCTTTCTAATATTTGTATTAGGTTTTACCATTGTTGGGTTTATAATATTAGTCCCTTGGGTTTAATATTATTTCCTTAGGTTCATAATCCCTTGGGGTTTTAGTATTAATCCTTTGGGTTTATTATTAACTTGGGTTTATAATATCAATCATGGTCATCTTTATTAATCCCTTGTATTTGTAATATCAATCCCTTGCACTTCTTGATCCCTTAGGTTTTTAATATTTATCCGTTGGGTTCAATAATTCCTTGGGTTTATAATATTAAACCATTGGGTTTATTAGTTACTCGCATTTATAATATTAGTCCCTTTTGTTTATCTTCAGTTTTTAATGAAAAGAGATCTTGGGGGTTAACCAAAATCCCTTTCCTTAAAAAAATATCAGTCTTGAGGCCTGTGGGTTATGGCCCACTAAGCCCATCAGAAGCATTTCTTTAGGCCTTGAGCCTTTCAACAATGGACTTACATTAAATCATAGCCATATAACTTTATTATGGCTTTTATACTATCAAAAGCATTACATATAGGCCTTTAAGCCTTAAAACCCCTTTAACCATTCATCTATCAGAAAATAGGAAATACACGAGAAAACCATGAAAACCTGCTCCAAGCCCTTAGTTTGGACGTCAAAATTCATACACCCACATCTATAAAGACAATCGGGTTAACTCTTCAGACCTTTCCAGAGCTTCGATTGCCTACACCCGACCTTCGATTCCTCCGATCGCCAATTTATCGCTATCGGCATATTGGAGTTCTGCCACATTGCGTTATCGCAACATTCATAAACTATTAGTCCTTGACCTCCCCAATATGCAATCATTGATCGCATCTAGATTGTCGATTTGGACTCTCGATCGATGGTCCATGATGCATCGCATTATTGCAATCAGTCTTTTCAATGCTCGGACCCCATTCACTCCAAAGCATCAATCCAACCAAACTTCCCGACCCGATAAGGGCATAGGGCAACTTTTATAAGTTCTCAAGTCCTCTTTACGGACCCGCTAAGTCTTTTTGTGAATTCTTAGTGTATTTTGATCAGGGTAAAGAGTATTTGGGTATGCGATAAGAGTGGACCCAAAGATTTATTAAGCGCGACTTATATGAATTGATGTTTGTTATGTTAATCACATATCGGAGGAGATGGAGTCGTGTGTTAAAATGACCATGGGAATGGAAAGTTGCGATAGCGATAAAGGTAATCCTCTTTAAGTGTCCCAAGACCGTACCAAACACAGAAAAGGTATTGTTTGCACATATTTTCCTTTGTAAATGGCTTGTAAGGGAAATAGCGCCAATAAAGGGTTTTCATGTGCTAATTATATATAACAAATAGTTCATAAAGGAAAAGGTTATATATATGGGGTTAAGAGTCATAAACAAAGGTTATGAAGGGTTTTAAGGCACCGATAGGAAGGTTTAATGAAAGACTTCAATAAAGTCTTATATGAAGGCTCAAA
The DNA here is from genome assembly GCA_000404065.3 of Pinus taeda. Taxonomy (NCBI): domain Eukaryota; kingdom Viridiplantae; phylum Streptophyta; class Pinopsida; order Pinales; family Pinaceae; genus Pinus; species Pinus taeda. Next base: position 27,717 of record APFE030752019.1, read on the forward strand.
GGTTGATTAAAGTTCCAATAGGAGTTTGAGCGGGGTGATTGGGCTCCGATATAAAGGAACTGATGAAAGAGGGCCTTAACCATTTTTTGGTGATGTTTTGACTCCTTTGAGAGTTAAATACCTGGGACTAATGTGTTTATGCATTTTTATGCATACTGTGGCTATGTGCGGCAGTATCCCTACATCAGTTTTATATACCTTGCGTTATACTATTAATGCTTTTGGTTTTTTAGGTTTTTCGTATTAATCCCTTGTTTTTATTAGTTCCTTAGGTTTATATTATCAATCCCTCGGGTTTATTAATCTGAAGGTTCATATTATTAGCATATAATATTATTGATAGGGTTTATAATATTAACGAGTGTTTAATATAGATTCTTTGGGTTTATAATCTATTAGGTTTATGATATAAATTCCTCACGTTTATAGTATTAATCATAGGTTTTATATTATTATGAGTTTATATTATTATAATAAAATTCATATATAATCATAAATATATAAATATATTCTTTAGTTGTATTATTTGTATAGTTATTAATATGATAAATAATAATAATTATATTTGTATATTATTATATATTAAATCGAATATATATAAACTATATAATATTAACAACATATTAATTTATAATATTATTATATAATATATTATAAGATATAAATAAAATATAAACTCCTAATAATATTATAATAATATTGATTATATTACTATGATAATATGGTAATTATATTTTATATATAATATATATTGTTATTAATTTTTGTCGGTTCGAAACGCATCGACAATGATTTATCTTGTGGTTTATTGCCAAAGAATTCTCTTTAAACTTGATATGGATCACAGAAGCCTCAATTCAACTAATATAATGATAATCCAATATATTAATGAGATATTCTTATTAATTAAATATATATTAGGAGTTATATAATTATTATAAATTAATTAATATTATACAGTAATATATATAAATAATCTAGTTGTTAATATTATATAGTTATTAATAATAATCAAATACCGATAATAATTATTAATGTGGTTGATATAAACTTATCAGTGTATATCAACCACATTGTAATATATAGTTGTATATATGCTTCATATACGCCTATCAATATATATCAACTATATTGATAAATATGATTGTGCTAGTTAAAACTATGTGAAGATTCATTTTTGTTCTTCATTATAACAAGCATTACTTTTTTATCTAATAATGTTTTAATTTTCATAATAAAAAATAATGTTTAACTCGACGTTCAACACGAAGAAAATCACAAATACCGCTCAGGCTAAGGTAAAATCTGCCTCCTAATAAAATATGTTAACAAATCATTTTTGGTCCATTCAAAATTTTGTCCCTTGAATTAATTTAATTTCTCCCGATATGAATTTAAGCTAATTTTGTTCCTTGAATTACTTTAATTTCTTCTCTTATGAATTTAAGCTTTTAAATCGTTTTTCTCTATGGGCGAAATAAGTTTATTATAATAATTAAAAAATATATTTACTTTCTCAATTGAAAAGATTGTTATTTGAATTAATTTAATTTCTTATTATTAATTTAAGTTTATATTAGTTTTTCTCTTAACTAAACCATCTCCTGATTCGGATTTAAACAGGAATGCAATAAAACACAGAGATAACCATATACACAAAGATGCAGCGGAAATAATACTTCATT
>APFE030752022.1:0-68426 GCA_000404065.3 Pinus taeda
AATAAAAGTATTTTTTATATATATATTCTGTTATCCCGAAGTTTTACACTTCATCGAAATAGGTCTAGCACATGATTAAGTGCTATAGGTAAGTCAAATAGTAAAAAAAAATGTTTTAAGACCTTAAGGGCATGTTGCACCATGTATATAAGTCAAAGAGTACTCCTCCAAACAAAGTCAATTCTCCTCCAAAGCAAAAGCACCATCAAAGAGTCCCCTCCAAGCATGTGACACCACCCAAGAAGCCATCCGAAGTAAGATTGCAAATCGGCCTAAAAGGAGGGACAATCCTCTATATATATAGGTTGTCCACTCCACTATAATGCACTCATAGCTCTGAAATCAGCGAAGTTAAGGAGACAAGAAAAGAACGAAGAAGGACAAAGAAAAAGTTTTTCAAGGGCAGCAAAGGAGGAGGGTACACAACCAAAGTCAAGAGGACTGTTTTCTACCCTAGAAAATAGTTACATGTGCGAAGAAGGAGAGGGCCTCTATCACAGTCACATAAACCTCATCATTTGGGCTAAGAGCATAGACCTAAAGTGCCTCCTACTCAAGCGAAGAAGCAAGGAAGAAGAGCGAAGGCAATAGGGCTATTCTAAAGCCTATTACAGTCACACGTGCGAAGAAAAAGGAAGTTGTCTTTGCTGCTATAACAACCCTCCAATTACAATCATTCAAGTTTGTTGGTTGGTGAAGAGAAGGAAGGAATCATAATAAGGAAAGGATCCTATCGAAAGGTATCTCTTCTAAAGCAAGTACAACGAGATCTAACAATAGTTGGAAGGAGGACGAAATTGCCGAGAAACGAAGTGCTGGAAGGAGTGTCGGGGAACAAAGTGCAAAAAGGAGGAAGGACTTGACTTGTGCTTGGAGGACATTGCAGTCAAGGGTCTAGGGTTTGGTAATGATCAATAAGAAGCTCCAATAAGAGAAAATTACTAAAGGGTTTTTCTCTCAAGAGAAGAGAGGTTTGGGCCCTAGCAAAGAGCCAACATCTTGTGTTCTTGTTCTTATGCTTTTGGTAGCAATTGATGAAGTACACACACATGCATTAATAAGAAGAAGAAGATTAAGCTAACAAAAAAAGTAAAAAGACTCCACCAATTGTTATCAAGTCAAGAAGAATCACACTACACCTAATGGCCCTAGATTCTTCAACATTGTATCAGAGCTAAGGTTACACATCAAGGAAAGGGCATCTCAAGAACACTCATAAGGTGACTCATCAAAGAAGGACATCTACAAAGTTGAAGCATCAATCCAAGAAGTCTCAATCACTTCAAGGACAAGAAGGCCTACCATCTATCACTTATTAAGGAAGACTACATAGCAAGAAGAAGAGCTTTACATAAAGGCACCTACAAAGAAGAGCAGATCAAAGAAGGACCTACATCATCTACAAGTTACCAAGCAAATCTCATCATCAAGCAAGCCCACTTGAAGAAAGCAACTTGAAGAACATCAAGATCTAAGGAAGGCAAGCCATCAAGTCTTCAAGGAGAAAGCAAGTCTGCTACATCTCAAAATCTATCAAGTAAGTATATGTCCCCTTCTGAATATGCATCAATGTCTTTTTGCCAGGAAAGCAACAAATTGGTAGGAACCAATAACTTTCTTGCATGGAAGAACAGGACTGATTTACTTCTCAAGGAGAATGAACTCCTGAGAAATGTCAAAGCGAATATCACTATCCCTGCTAAGGAACAAACTCAAGCCTTAGCAAAGTATAATAAGGATGAGACAAGAGCTCAAAGGATTCTAATAGAATCTATCAAGACTTTCTCATTCCTTATGTCTCCAAGTTTGAAACATCAAAAGAAATCTATGATAAACTAATAGAACTATTCTCGGTAACCACAGCCAGAAAAATGATATCTCTAAGAAATGAATTGTACAAGATGAAGATATCAAAGGAAGGAATAGCTCCCTACTTCAAGAAGATCTCTAAGATGAGAGATCAACTTCAAGAGCTAGGGAAACTCATGTCCGACAAACAAATGACAACTATAGTACTTAATGCTCTACCTGAGGATTGGGGCAACTTCACATCTAGCATATGTGGCAAGAAGGAAGCTACCACACTAAGTGAAATTTGTTCTCTATGCAAAACAAAGGAAACCAGACTCAAAGCCAAGGAAGATGTGGGATCAAAGGAGCAGGCATTCGCTACCATGGCCAAGAGAAAGGGAAAATTTGGCAAAATCTGGTCCACCAAGAACAAGCAACAAAGATATGTCCAAATTCCAATGCTATGGATGCCAAGAATATGGACACTACAAAAGAAGTTGTCCTAAGCTTAAGAAGGACAAAAACAACAAAAGAAAGAGGGAAGAAGCTCACATGACTCAAGAGGTGAAAGAAGAAGAAAAGAAGCAAAAAAAGGAAGATCCTCTGGATCTCTACTATGACTAAGTCAAACTCTTTACTTAAAGTCTTCTTTCAAAATTTTGAGTAGGATAGGAGCATGTAGGAATAAAATTTCATAGCTAAAAATATCTTCTAGAATCTAGAAGCATGAAGTACATAGAGTTCTAGATACTCATGTAAAAGTAGCATTTATAATGAGAACAAAATGCATGATTAGAAATATCTTCTAGAATATAGGAGCACGGTTGATATAGCTCAAGATATTCATGTAGACGGAGCATATCTAGTATAGGACCTCATCCACGACGAAAGAAAATTGATCATGATAAAGAATCTCAGAAGACCTCCATCATCAAAAGAAAAGAAACATTTGCAAGGCAAGGGTCTTTAAGATCCTATGATGGAATCTTCAAAAGAAGGTTCATGAACCAAAGCAGATGTCTCATTGGGAATCCCATTCATGGGATTCAAGAAAAGGATGATATGCAAACAAGCTAAGATGAAGCAAGAAGGGCCACACCAAGGACAACCAAATGAAGCTAGGATGATCAAAGGAGAATCAAGATGAGGTATGTATGCATCAAAGTTTAGTCATGTTATCATATGTAAATTATTGATTCATGGGAATAGTTCTATAACATGATCAAGTATGAAAGAATCTCTTTCACCAAGGACATGCTCAAAGGCATGTACTACAATGCAATGAAGGTCAACAAAAGGATATGCTCACATAAGGAGTATAAGATTGTTGACTAAGAAGCACGAAGAAATGCTGACTAGTCTAGGAAGCAAGCAAGTGCTCTCACAAGAGCATAAGGTGGTTGACCAATCTATCCTAGAAGAAGAAAATGAAGAAAGAGATCAAGCATGTGAAGAACACCATGATCACAAAGAATCACTATCTGACAAAGAACCATTAAAGATATCTCCCGAAAGAAGACAAGACAACTATGACAAAGGAAGGAAGGACCCTTAACACCTATGAAGTCCTTAGAGATATGAAAGATGCAGATAATTGATTTTACTCTGCGAAGATGTCATGATAAATAAGCCATCCAGCAAAAGCACCATTTAATGTTGAAGCAATATCAAAATGAAGTCATGATGGGCTACTAGGTCGAAGCATGTAAACAAGCAAGTACAATGAAGCATCCATGAGAAAAGTATTTTGAAGCATGGGCAGATAACAAAGGAGTAGCCAAATGACAAGAACGCCACTTTCCACGAAGGAAGAAATGACATGACAAATCAGGAAGGAAAGTGATCGATGGATTTTGCTCTACCTAGAAGAAGTTTGAACAAAGACTTCATAACATCAAAGAAAGGAAGGAGATAAAGCAGCTGAAGGACCCACAAAGAAGAAGTTGATGATGAATGAAAGAGTCCCTAGTTAAGAGGGAGCTCTGACAAGTTCTTGATCAAGAGGGAGTTTTGGATCACCCCTGATTACAAAGGAGTGACAATTGTGTTTTTCCATTTCAAGGGTCATGCACTAGACCAAGACTAACAACCGTAAGTCTAGATGAAGGCCATGAATGGAAATGTAGACACAAGATAGACACAACATTCTTATCTTCACTTGGGAAGAAAGAATGGGAGGATTGGGTAATCATCTAGCGTCTAATACTCTTTGAGGATGTGTAGGGTATCCAAGACAAGAGTAGGCAAGAGGACCAATATTATTTGAGGGTTGGGAACCCAACACAAGAATAGTCCTAGAAGGTCATACTCAATGAAGACTCGGGTGGGTATGTACCTTGAGAGACAATGACTAAGGCGTCTATAAGTCATTGGTCTTGCCAACATTGTGCTCTGTTCTATTGAGAGATAGAGTTGTCAATCAAAACCTTGCTATGGAAACAATGTTGGTTATTATGATGCTATAGCAGATGGATTGCAAATCCAGTTTCTCTTATGTGAATTCTTCAAGATTGAAACATAGCCAAACACCTTGTAATGTTGTATGAATACCTCCCTAGTTAAGAGGGAGTGTTGAAGGAAATGTAACTAGGTTCGGTATTCATAAATGTACTTTTGATATTTGTATTTATTCAAGGAAAAGAAATATTATTTTTATAATATATGTCAATGAGTTTCTTGCTCATTGAAATAGGTCTAGCACATGATTAAGTGTTATGGGTAAGCCAAATAGTCAAAAGAAAATGTTGAAGACCTTAAAGGCATGTTGCACCATGTATATAAGTCAAAGAATACTCCTCCAAGCAAAGTCAAGTATCCTCCAAAGCAAAGGCCCCATCAAAGGGTCCCCTCCAAGCATGGGACACCACCAAAGAAACCATCTGAAGTAAGACAGAAAATTGGCCTACAAACAGTCCTCAAGTCGGCCTAAAAGGAGGGACAATCCTCTATATATAGAGGTTGTCCACTCCACTATAACGCATTCATAGCTCTGAAATCAGCGAAGTTAAAAAGACAAGAAAAGAACGAAGAAGGACGAAGAAAAAGGTTTCCAAGGGCAAAGAAGGAGAAAGGTACACAACCAAAGTCAAGAGGATTGTTTTCTACCCCAGAAAACAGTCACACGTGCAAAGAAGGAGAGGGTCTCTCTACTGTTATAGAAGCCCTCTATCATAGTCACATAAACCTCATCATTTGGACTAAGGACATAGACCTAAAGTGCCTCCCACTCAAGCAAAGAAGCAAGGAAGAAGAGTGACAGTAATAGGGTTGTTCTAAAGCCTATTACAGTCACACGTGCGAAGAAAAAGGAGGTTGTCTCTGCTGTTATAACATCCCTCTTATTATAGTCATTCAAGTTCGTTGGTTGGTGAAGAGAAGGAAGGAATCATAATAAGGAAAGGATCCTATCAAATGGTATCTCTTCTAGAGAAAGTACAACAAGATCTAACAACAGTTGGAAGGAGGACGAAGTGCCGAGAAACGAAGTGCCAAAAGAAGGAAGTGTCGGGGAACAAAGTGCAGAAAAGAAGGACTTGACTTGTGCTTGGAGGACATTCTAGTCAAGGGTCTGGGGTTTGGTATTGATCAATAAGAAACTTCAATAAGAGAAACTTACTAAAGGGTTTTCCTCACAAGAGAAGAGAGGTTTTGTCCCTGGCAAAGAGCCAACATCTTGTGTTCTTGTTCTTATGTTTTTGGTAGCAATTTGATGAAGTACACACACATGCATTAAAGAAGAAGATTAAGCTAGCAAGAAAAGTAAAAAGACTCTACAAATTGTTATCAAGTCAAGAAGAATCACACTACACCTAATGGCCCTAGATTCTTCAACATTATCAAGCAAAGAAACTGTTAACTTTGAATGCCCTAATTTCTCAACATGGTATCAAAGCTTAGGTGTTGAAGGCAAGAAGGGGCAGTCAAAACAAGTTGACACACAAGAATCGATCTTCATAGAAGGCATCAAAGCAATTCGAAGGTTATCAACAAGATCAAGATCCACATCAAAGAAACCCTAGATCAAAGAAGGAAGCAGGAAGAAACACTGAAACCCTAGAAGCACTTCAAAGAAAGTGGAAGCTCTTCAAATCTAAGAAAGGTTGAATAAAAAAAAACCTCTTTATTGAAGCAAAGATCTCAGCAAAAGATTTGAAGTAAGAAGCAGCAAGTTCATCATCAAGTTGAAGATTTGATCTTCTCAAGTAAGTACCTAGTATTATAATACAATCTAGTAAAAATGACTTCATGTTTTAAGGAAGACCAAAAGTTGGATGGGATATCAAACTTCCTTGCTTGGAAAAGAAGGATAGACATTGTCCTCAAAGTAAATGAAGTCATTGATCATGTCCATGGGAAGGTCTCCAAGCCATCCAAAGAACAAGCATTGTCTGAATACAAGGAAAGGGATATCAAGGCTCAAAAGATTCTCAAGGAGTGCATCAAAGATTCACTCATTTCCTATGTAGCCAAGCTGGAGACATCTAAAGAAATATATGATAAGCTGGGAGAAATTTTCTCTAGAAGCACGATAGAAAAGATCTTATCACTTAGATATGATCTTCATAAACTGAAAGTATCAAAGGATCAAGGGATATCATCATGTCTCTCTAAAGCATCTTAAATAAAAGGTCAATTAAAGGATCTAGGAGAGATGGTATCTGATAATGAAATAATCACCACTACTCTAAATGCATTAACTGATGAACAAGGTAACCTCATTGTTACTAGGGAAGAGGAAGCTATACCATTCATCAAATTATGGTCTCTCTGCAAAGACATGATGAAGAATGAAAGTGACGAAAGATCAGATCGAAGGGAACAAATAGTGACAAGACGAAAGGGAAAATTTAGAAAGTTTAGTAATCCAAAGAAGAAAAGGACGAACATGGCTAAAGAAAGATGCTATGGTTGTCATAATTTTGGGCACTACAGAAAAGACTCTCCTAATCGCAAGAGGGACAAGGAAGTAGACTATTCTACAAAAGAACCTAAGACTAAGAAGCGTAAGAAGGAAGAAGCAAAAAGATGATTGAGATGATATTCTTCATTGGAGGTTCCTTTCACTTATAAGTTATAGATAGGATGCATCATATTAGAAAGAAGCATTAGAAGTAAGAGCTCGTGACATAGGATGCAGAAAGTATGTCTGGTACAGATCCCACTGATTATAAAGAATAGGAATCTCTTAGGAAACCTCATTAATACATATAGAAGCAAAGGTCATCATCGACTGGAATCATCATAGAAGAAAACATCTGTCGAGTGAGGATGTGAAACATCCTCAAGTTTCTCTGATAAAATTCTCATCAAAGGATTCACTGATATAGAAAAGAAGCAAAGGTTATCATCAGGAATTCCAACTCGTGAGATTCAAGGAATGATGGTATGATGACATAACAGGAAAGCAAGTCTAAAGGATAGAGTCCTTTCAAATGAAGTTGTTGCAGGAAGCCTAAATGACCAAAAGAAAGATGAGGTATGTATGCTTGCATAGATTATTATGAAAGTCATGTCATATGGTTGCAGATAATATGGATCACTATTTCCATCCTGGGAAATATGATCAAGAAAAGAAAGGATCTCCTCCTCCGAAAGATTGCAGCAAAAGCACAAGTCACACTAGATGAAATCAACATAATATATATTCTCGTATGAATCATGAGGAAGCTAACTACAATCAAGGAACTATGATTGGAAGCTCCTAGGAATAAAATGTGTGACAAAAGAAAGGAAGAGATTGGAATAATATGCAACGAAGGAAGAAGACATTCAACATCCGAAGTCCAAGAAGATTTCACTAGAAGATCTCCCAGAAAGATGTGAAGACTCTGATGAAAGTCTAAAAAAAGATAGACACCCTTGACAATGGATATCTATGGGAGATGTCTCAATCTGCATGCAAGATGTTGATACTTACAAGAAGATGTCATGGTGAAAGATCATCACAAAGGTAATTTTGAGTTGAAGTGTTCATTGATTATTTTTGAACTAACATCTGGTTGGGTTTATGTAGGACTGCCGAAGGGAAGATCTGTAAATGACTTCCAAGCAGATCATACAGAAGTAATGTCCTTCCAAAATATGGCGCGAAAGCAAAATGACATGAAGCAAAGCCAGAAGGAAAATCTGATGGATCACTTTCTGATGAGTTGAGGACATGACTGACTCATGGATAAAAAGTGATGGATGATATGTGCCATATATAGAAGTTCCCAAAGATGAAGACTCCTTGACGAAAAAGAAATTCATGACATCAAAGGAAGGAACTCTTCAAGCAGCGGGTTGTTTCATGATCTCCATATGAGGAGCTATGATAGGTCCCTAGTTGAGAGGGAGCCTGAAAAGAAGTTTCTTACTTGGAAGAAACTTGGAAATTCCTAAGCAGGGAGCTTAGGTACATTCCTTTGTGATAAGGAATGAGTACATTCCTTTATTGGAATATTTCCTCTTGGCTTGAAAAGGAGAGATAGACATGTTGTTCTGATCTTCACCTAAGAAGACAAGATAAAGGATTGTGTAATCATTTGACATCTGATAATATACTCTTTAGAGATGAGATAGGGCATCCCATGGAAGTCTAGTCGTGGAGAAACAATATTCTTTGAGGACTAGGGAGTCCAAGATAAGAATAGTTCTCATGGAGCATATCCTGAGTGAACCTGGGTGGGGTATGTTCCTAGAGAGACAATGATGAATGTGTCTATAAATCATTGGTCTTGCCAGCATTGGGCTCAATATCTTGTGGAGAGATGGAGTTGTTAGTCAAGGCCATGCTATATAACAATGTTGGTTGATATGATGCTATACAAATGAGTTGCAAATCCAAATTCTTCTTATGAGAGATTCTTCAGATTGAGAAAGTCCAAGGTACCATTATGAATACCCCCCTAGTAAAGAGGAAGCGTTGAAAAGTGTAACTAGATTCAGTCTTCATAATGACATGTAATTATGATTTTATGTAATAAGATGTAAATAAGAAAAATGAAATTATTATATTGACTTGCTTCATGGGTTTCATGAGCAAGGGATTTCATTTTTGAGCCAAGACTCCCATTGAGAATCTTTAGGATTTATTTGTCATCTACTCATAAAATGTAAGAGTCATTGCCATGTAAATGAAGTCATGTTACACTTTGTAAAAGGTCAATATTGTCCATGTAAAGTATTCTCCAAGAACTTGTCACATAACCTCTTCAAGTAGCCTACAAACGATGAAGAAGTTGCTAGATAAAGTCGGCCTAACTCCAGCTGTCAAGTCGACCTAAAGGTCAAGTGAAGAAGTGTATAAATAGCCCAACTCAGCCGCATTTGGTGATATACAATTCAGACAGGAAGTTCGATCTGAATTCGGTCTAGAAAGAAGTACGAAGAGAGAGTGAAAAGAAGTGTGAAGTAGGAGCAGCAAGAGAAGTGTGAAGTTTCTTCTAGGTATCTATCTCTGTGTATAGCGAAGATTCTTCTGGGCAGTGCGAAGTTGGTACAACGAAAATTCTTTTGGGCAGTGCAAAGTTGGTGCAACAAAGATTCTTTTGGGCAGTGCAAAGTTAGCGCATCGAAGTTTCTTTTGGGGTAACAAGAGGAGGATTCTACTGGGAAGGTCGAAGTAAAAGGCCTAGAGATGAGTTTCTCTAGAAGAATCCGAGAAAGAGAGAAGTTCAAGAGCAAGGCAAGGAAGGAAAGAAGCAAAGCATCAAGGTTCGTGACAATATTCTTGGGAGGATACTAGAGTCAAGGGTTTGTGTTATGGTCTTCGTACTTATCAATTGAAGATCTGAAAGAAGAATTTTTATCGGGTTTTCCTCTCAAGAGGTGAGAGCTTTTGGCCCTAGCTAAAATAGCCTGCCTACTGTGTCACTTGTCTTTATTTATTTTGGTAATTCTCTTGATGAAGGGAACACATTAATAAGCTAACAAAGTAAAGTTCCTAAGCTAAGAAGTAAAAGCATATCACGACCAATTATCAAGAAGAGAAATTGTTAACTTTGAATGCCATAGATTTCTCAACAAGGAGTCATGGAATTTTCTAGAGGGAGTGGATTCCCTCAATTTACAATTTGTATAAATTAGAATAGTGAATTTCTCATGTAAATACAAGTGTCCTAGTTCTAGAATGGATTCTAGGTTTGTTATGGGAGTTTTGATGAGTTAGCATTCTTGGCCATATGGCACATTGTAAAAGAGACAAGTAATTGGGTGGGGGTGTTATGTAGTTACTAGAAAGGAGGACAAGTGTAGCAAAATTAAGAAAACTTTTAGTTAATGGATAGATATTTTAAATAGGAGAGAATAGGAGAGTAAAGGGGGGGAATAGAGGGGAATAGGGAAGAGATAGCCAAAAGAGGCAAAAATGACCAAGAGATGTCCAAGAGAGTGGAAAGAGCCGAATCTCTAGGAAGCAATGTCTAAGAGAGAGTAAACAGACTGTTGAAGAATCTAGGGCATGCATAATTAAATTGATTCTTCGTTACATGATAACATTTGTGAAGTGTTTATACAATTAATCTTAGCTTGATGTTCCATTCATTCTTAGTGTGAGTGTTTACTTCATCAAACTGCTATCAAAAACAAAAGAAACAAGAACACAAATATTTGGCTTAATGTCAGGGCCAAAACCTCTCCCTCTTGGAGAGGAAAACACATGTAAAATTCTTCTTATAGAGATTTCATTGATGAAGACTAAGACAATGACCCTTGACACAATCTGCCTCTCCAAGACAAGACATCAATCCCCTTCTTCATTGTTGTTGAAATCATCATCCTTGATGCACCTCTGCCTCACTGAGATCTTCATTACTGTGGACATCATTGTTGCACTATGATTGTCTCTTGAGATTGCCACAGAGGTGATCTTGGCTTCTTCATTGAAATCATGATCTTTCAAGAGCAAGATCATGATCTTTGTCACTGATCATTATTGTCATCACAGTTTCCTTTATGATTCTATATCACAACAATTGTTGTCATTACAGTTTCCTCGTCTACACCATTTGACACATCTTGAAAACCTCATCACTGCTCCTCTATATGTCTTGGTTTTGCAATTCTCTTCAACATGTTTAAATATAATACACATATGCCGAGACTGTAGTTGTCACTACTCATCAAGATTGTTTCTCCTTATCATCGTGATATTGCTCATTGCAATGAGATGACAGTGATTAGGTCTGCATCTTTGATCTCATCAATACTGTAACCAATTATATCACTGTCCTTGAGGTATGCGAGGTAGCAGAAGCAAAGTGTATATGCCGAGATTGTTGTCACAAGACTTAAGATGATGCCGAGACTATTATGCATCCTCATCTTAAACCCTTTCTACTCCATACATTTCATATTGACACATGACTGCAACTACAGGTATGCCGAGATCCTCCATTCAAGATCTACATCTTCTGTTCATAAATACACCGAGATTATCATCACAGAAATTATGTTTATGCCCAGATCACACATCAATACTCAGCCTTTTCTGCTTTATCCATCTGAGGACTTCACCTTCAGATCACAGGTATGCCAAGAGGAGATTAACCTAGCTTCTGTTGCTCCTTATACCCATCTGAGGAGGCGGCTGAACCCTAGATCTATCCTACCTTAATGTGGATCTTCTGCTCCTTAATTACCCGAAAATTCAGAGACAAATTGCGAGTTCTCTTGTGTAATTTGCGCTGACCCTTTGTGGGTATTTATAGTAGTGTGTGCTCCGATTTGAGCCGACTTGAGTGTGAATGGATGTGTCTCTTCCCTTGAGCCGATGTGACCTTTATTTATGCATTTTAATTCATATTGGAGCCGACATGAAGAATTCCTTCTCCTTTTTGCTTGCAGACTTCTAGGAGGATAATGCTTGGGTCTTTGGAGTGCTTCTACACAACTTTGTGGACTTGTTTACATTTATATAAACTCATGAGGAGTTTCTATACACATGACATGACTCTTTGACGTATAAATAAATCCTAAAGACATCAAGAAGAAGTCTTTCACCTAGTGACACTTCTTGCTCATGAAACCCATGTAGCAAGGCATACAAAAAAAATTTATTTCCTTTTATTACATCGTTTACAAAGATCAAGTCATTATGAAGACTGAACCTAGTTACACTTTCTTCAACACAGACCAATCATTGTAGAACTAGGCCAATTTGTACAGATTTTGTGCTAATGATAATTATGTGAAACATCCTTTGTTCATTGTGTGTTTGATCTCTATAGTTTTGTGTTAAAATTCTGTGAATTGAATTCTTGCATTCCTATAGTCTCTGCATATTGTAATCCCAGCATAGTGAGGATTCCCTATTGAGATAATCAGCCCATTTGAAGGATTGAGTGGTTGCAAGTTTTGTATCGAGGATTGTAAGTATACATTGAGAGCAAATTTGAAGCTAATTGTTAATGGAAGTAACCTGAAGGTTCATTCGTTTAATTGTTGTTTTGTAAGATACAATTTCCAATTTCACACCAATTAATATATGTTGGAGCTAGCATCAACTAACAACAAGTTCCCACCAGCCTTTCTATCTCTATCATTGTTCCCATTGAGAGGCTCTATTTTGGCCAATCTGAGGTCTCTATGCCCAATATGTTGATTAATGGAGCCAAGTGACGGGAAGTCTCACATCAAGTCATCTCTTGACATTGGAACTTCCAAACAAAGTTACATCGCAAAGGTCAAAGAAGCATCCAAGTCTCGATCCGAGTCTTGAGGGTTGATCCATCAAGTAACAACCCCAACAGACAGAAATATTCTTGTCAGTTGTAATATAACGTCACTTCCCCATCGATAAAGCATTGAGGCTTGTGACAAGCATTTGGTGACAAGAACTAGGTAGTTTGGTAGTCTCATTAGTTGATAGCTCCAACAGACAGAAATATTTTCGTCAGTTGTAGTCTACCATCACTGCCCCACCGATAAAGCACTAAGGCTTGTGATGAGCATTGGGTGACAAGCGTGACAAATGGGATATTTTCACAGCAATTAACGTTCTATTCCCTGCCATCAAGTTAGACCAAGAAAGTGCCTTAAGTCATCACTAGTGGTCACATGCAACAGAAAAGAAGCGTTAAAGTTTGGGTTTGAGCCCTTTTGGTTTATAACATGAATTGGCTGATAGGCAAGGGACCAATAGGCTAGGAACCTTTTGGGTTAAGCGCTAGGTTTTGGCTCATAGTCGTATGATTGGTTCTGAGTAAGCTCTAGACCTGAGGGCATATAAACTTTGGGGGACTACACTTTGTTTGATTGTGACTCCTTTGGGAATTGATAAAGTGCTAGCGCGTAGTTTAAAATTTGGAAGTCGTTCCATAGTCTTGATTTAGTGAAATGGACCTAGGCCACCAATAAATGTGGGTGAAGTGAATCAATCAGCATCAATTTTTGGTATCAGAGCAAAGTTAAACTGCTTATTAATTGTTACAAAGAATCGTTGAAGACAATGGTAGTATTGAAACAAGAAAAGCATAGGAGATCAAAGTTGTAGAAGATATCAGCAGAATGTCTGAAGCGTTGAAGGGAAATAAGCAGGCATAGAAACATTGAAAGAAGCAAAAAGGTAACAGATGCATTTTGTTTGATAGTAACTTTGAGTATGTGTTGACAAGCGATACGCAAGATGTTATGGAGATTGAGTAAGGAGACAGAGCATAGAGAAACTGGTACAAATGAGAAGACAGTTCCAACCAAGGAGTATAAATGGGGAGAACTGTCAATAGAAGTTTGGAGAAAGCTTGGAGAACACTGATGGCAGAAGTAGTCTTGCAACAGTGTCAAGCAAGAGCTTAGAATTTCTTGGAATTGCAGATCTAATGAGATATAATAGGTAATTGGTCTTAATTGCTTTGCTATTAATTAATATGCAAGTAACAACAGATAGGGAAGGAAATTTGTGGTAACTATTGCAACAGAGATTGCATAATAGAGAGAAAAACAACTTCCAACTAAATTTGGGTAGAAGTTTTTGAGATGACACCACAGTTGCAAATGTGGGTAGAGTTGTCTAGAGAAAGGAGCAAGTGAAACTCTTGAGAGTGGCAGAGTGAAAAAGCCTATAGGAGTAGAGAAAGCTCAGAAGGTTTCAGAGGAGAACCAGTGTAATAAAGAGGAAAAGTTCAGAGGAGAGAAGCTTGGTGAGGTATTTGTAGCAGGGTGAAACAGACTTACTATTGCAGAGGCTTAGTGCAAATCACAAGTGGACAAGGAGAAAAGTTCACAGAGGAAGAGTGAAAATAACTATTGATAGTCAAAACAAGGGTTCAAGTGAAAGCCACAATAGAATAGAAGAAGATGCTAACGAAAATGACATAGGGATGAAAAGGATGAGTCAAGAGGAATTTGACAGAGAAGTTGTTGAGATGAAGGAACAACTCAATATAATGATGTTGTTATTATAGGAAAGTGAAAACAACCAAAGATGTGGATGGAACATAAATAAGCAAGTTAAATGGCTTGTTAAGAAACAGTTTACAAGAAAGTTGAGGAAGAAGTTGAGGCACGTGATGAGAGCTTGGTTGTAGGAAGAGGAATTTAGAGAAGCTGAGTATGAGGAAGAAGTTTACTATTGTGAACCAAAGCAAGGATCATTCCTTGGGTGGGATGATGATGAGGAGGTGGAAAAAGCAAGCAAAGGAAAGCGGTAACTCATCCCTCCACAATTGCTCCAACCATACATTTGTACACTTAGGATGATGGACCTTTGTCAGATGATCACATCACCATGGCACATAGCCATGAAGGATTTCCCCTCCTTCACCACCACTATCACAATCACCTATGAATTGAAGGGTTGACCTTGGACATGTCACCTCCCCTTAAGGGCTAGAAGCACCTAATGGGTTTGACCAAATAGCCACCCCTAACAAGGTAGGGAACGCATTTACAGAACTTGTTCTAATTAGATATTTGAAGGTGAAACCAATTTGAATTCTCGTTATGGCCTTGATAGTTAAGTATGGTCCACAATGATGCATCTATGGTCATTGTCTCTAATGAATGGTAGCTTTCACTTGCGTTTGAAATTGTTTTTCCACGTGATTCTTCACGGAGCAACAGAGACCTTAAGAGCACACATTCCATGACTTCACTCCACATTATGCATGTTGCTGCAAAATTTATCAGCCCTTGGAGAGGGATACCTTACAAGGCTAATACTAGACCTAGAGACAACAAAGGGGTGATGGCCCACTTTCACCATAGCCAAAACCTCCTACTCTTTACAGATTTTCACTAATGGGAAGAATCCCGATATGTGAGAAGGTCACCTAATCGGTATTCTAAGGTCAAGGTTCAAGGTGACACAATAAGGCCTTCTACAAGAATGTCACAATTTAGGCTCAAGGCTCCAATAGAAGGCAATTAGCTTTCTTCGTAAAGCCCTCTTAGATGAGGCACAAGACCTAGGGCTTGATAAGTAGGTTGACTGTTGAGATGGAAAAAGATCAAGGAAAGGAGAAAGGATTTCCAACAATGCATATCAGCAAGATCAAGGCACATGAAACCCTCAAACAAGCCCCTAAGTTGAAGCTAAGTCCAAACTACGGTTAGCTTAGGGTTAGTAACTAAGGAAAAGAAATTTATGGACAAAATTGAAGTGAATGCCTACCAAGAGAAGGGATTTTTTGGCAACCACTATCTTATTGCCATTTAGAGTCTCCAACTCTAGAAATTCCCTTCCCTAGAAATTTGCACCAAGCCCTAGCTTGGTTGCTTGGCCTTAGTGGGGCCAAATGAGGGCAAGGAAAAGGGTGCAAGAACTTATGGAAAAAAGTTAAAGTGGTCACCAATAAAGGAGGGCCAGTGTCTTATCCTTAGCTAGATGGAGTCTATGAGTTGATTACATGACTAAAAAGTTGCCAAGGAGGAAGGATAATTGATGCCCTAGCACCAACAACCCTTGCAATTACCTATGCAGTGAATCAAGAAGTTTCATGGGGGAGCTAATCAAATTTCACCATTAGGATTATCATTCACATGTTATTTAATGAGTAATGCATGCAATAATGATGTCTAGATTCTACCAAATAGATTTTCAACATATTAGGGCACAATAGCAAACCCTAGATTCAATATATTCCATACATTAGACATAAAAAAGCTCACTTACAAGATAATATGCAAATATTTCCATACATTAATCCAAGACAATTGCTCCAAAGACAAACGATTTGCTCCAAATATCAAAGTACATTTAATCAATGAATGAATTGAATTGATTTACAATGAACAATGAAGCTCAATAAATAATACAAGAGTATTTACAGAAAAAACAAGCTTCTACTAAGGAATAGAAACAACAAGTTTCTAATAAGAAACTGCTAATAAGATCACAGACGATCTTATCTTACATAAATGAGCATTAAAATACTAAAATAGCATTATTCTAATACCCCCCCTTAATGCTCAATCTATTTACAACACCTATAGCCCCTCTGAATTTTACAAACTTGTCAGGACCAAGGGGCTTGGTGAAGATGTCTGTTGGCTACTCCGTGGTGGGATCATACAGCGACTGAATCGATCCGTCTTCAACAAGCTGTCAAATGTAGTGCCAATGGTTTTCCACATGCATTGTTCGTTCATGGAAGACTGGATTCTTGGCAAGTTTGAGCACTCCCTGAACACACAAACCAGTCTCAAAGGTCAAATCCGCTTCCACGAGAAGGGTTAGACGGCACTTGGCAAGAGCGAACGATGGTCGATGCGTTTCCAAATATGAAGTCGACGTTGCCTTCGATGCATATTCGGCCCCGCGGTATCTTTGAACGCAACGTCCCGCGCTACAAAACCATCCTCGTGCACTCTGAAACTCCAACAGAGATTGTGATGCCCAGCAATGAAAAAAATAACTTGGGTTCTGATTTCCACCTGCAGATCTACCAGCGAGCAGGTTCCATCATCAAATGAGCAGGTTCGGTCATCAAATGGAGTCCAGTGAAGGCACGTAGCAAGAAGTCCCACAAAAAAAATTTGACGTACGCACGCTAAATCGTTCAACATAACCACGATCGATCAATTGCAGGCACAAGCTTCCACGGAATGGCCCAGATCCAGATCTGCACGGCACTTTATTTAAAGCCACGCAAGTTTAGAACCCTTGACATGCAATCTTTCAATTTACTAATAGTGACCCTAAATGTAAACTGAAGAAAAGAAAATTATCCACAGAAGAGCAATTTCGAAATGAAGCACTAAATTTTTCAAACTATGAAAAATTATTTTGAAAAAATACCCGAGCTCCGATACCATAACCAATGAATGAATTGAATGGAATTACAATGAGCAATGAAGCTCAATAAATAATACAAGAGTATTTACAGAAACAGCAAGTTTCCACTAAGGAATAGAAACAGCAAGTTTCTAATAAGAAACTGCTAATAAGATCACAGACGATCTTATCTTACATAAATGAGCATTCAAATACTAAAATAGCATTATTCTAAATTCTAATAACATTCATAGCTCACATCTCCACCACAAGAAATGAGGGTCGAAATTATCTCAGGAGAGGCTGAAATCTCCAAGTTGTGATGATGATTTGCTACAATGAATCCCTCTACTTATATGAGGAGTTTGAATGCATAATTTAGCCTAATGCCCCTTAAAACGATAAAATAATGTTACAAGCACAAGTTAGGTCACAAGCCAACCTACTAGCCAAGAGAAGAACTCATAAATATTCCCACGTGTATGAGTCTTAGGCCTATTTTTTATTACGTCATCCACGCATAGGTTGTTCCAAGGCATGCATTGAGGGCTAAGGGTCCCAAGTGAAGTGTAGAATCCCTCTAAAATCAAGATGTGAAGGTTGGCCTTCACATTTGTGTCAATATCTCTCTGTGGACCACCAAATTACATCTTGGGATCAAAATGTGGTTTCAACAGTCTCCAGGTAGCCAAAATTCCTATCTCTGATCCAATGCTAGGGGCTTTTAAGGTGGTGCTAGCCCTCCCATGTCTCAAAGGTATGAGACTATCCTCCTCTAGGCCCTCGATCAACTATCATCCCTCTAAGAGTGCTAAGCCAGTTGGAAGCATGTTAGGTCTAGGTGAATCATCCCATAAAAGACATCAATGTAGGGCGAAGTGTTGGAATGTTGTGGGTGTTGGAGGTGCCCACAAGTATGTATAATGCTATGTTGTTGCTTGTAGTACCATGGCTCTCAACACCTCACCTATGGGTATCAATATGATCCTCTAGAAGACCTAGGCCCTAGTTAAGTTGCCCAAGCCATGGTTGTGGAACAACCTAACAGTTACACACAAGATTCAGTGCTAGCGATTACATCATTAGGTACATTTAATCATTTTTGCAAATAAGTGGACCAAGCTTGAAAGTAATGTGCAATTTGACATTTCAAATAAGGCTTCCCTTCCAAAATTAAGGCTTTTGAACTCGCAATGGTGTTACCTCCCTAGCTAGGAGAGGTTAATAGACCACCCTATTAGGTGTTTCTAGTCCGCAAGGGAAAGTGGCATGTCCTTCGTCCACCCTTCAATTGATAGTTGTTATGCGAATAATGATGGGACGGAGAGAAGAAGACTTCATCGTCAAGTGTCATGGTCAAAGGAACCAGTGATGATGGGCTCCTAATCCTGAGTGTATAGATGTGAGGAGGGAGCAATTGTGGATGCATGAGTTACCAACTCGGCCTTGTTTTTCCACCCCTCTTGTGTGCATTTTACTTTTTCTTGATTTTTCTTTGTATTACTGCTTGTAACTCAAAGGGTTACAGCTTGCTTTGTATGATGTATAGCAATTATTAACCCCTTAATGATGAGGCAACTCATTGCCCATTTGGGGTTGGGACGTGCAAGGGTTCCTTACCATAATATGAAGAGCAACATGTGCTCAAAAACCAGGTGATGGCCATAAAGAATGAAGTAGAGCTCATGCTAAGCTTTTTCCCATGTGCTAATGTGTATGTCCCAGCGATCTTTTGCAATTTGACCTTCTTTTGTTTTTTTCTTGTGGCCATCATATGCTTTTTCTTGTTTTTTATAGTTGCATCAACCTCCCAGGGCAATGTTCCAAGCCCTAACCAAGCATGAGGATGTATGGTGCCAAATCCCAAAGAACCAAAGGTTAGTTGAACCTGAAGAAGGGAGGTGGAATATAGGGTTTATAATGTAAGATGGAAAGTGGTAAGTATGGAATAAAGAGTGATGGAACTACATTATCTCAATCGAGGTTTTCCAGGTAGTGACCCTCCTATACCAATTGGGCCATTAGGAGAGGTCCCACTTCACTAGGATGAAAGATTAACCCCCCATTTAAGGTGAGGGAAGAAGATTACAGTCAAAACCCCTCTTTCTTCCAAGTTACTCCATAATCCATGTCAAAGACCTAAATACAAACAAGCATAAGCACTCGATTGCAAAATTAATAGAGTACCTTTTCATTGGAAGCACACCTTCCAACATGTGCTCTTGCCAAATCGGCGAGGAAACATATGACTAATGCAAGTGGCAGAGATATTAATGGCACTATAATATCCCATATCTGAAATATACTAGCACAACCTGCAAAAATATCAAATTTTTTATTTTAGGAATTTTGACAAACACTTTGTGTGCAAGCTTTTCTTCGAACACTTTGTATGCAAAACAAATAAACCCTTACAACATAAGTATTATAAAACAACCAAACTTTTATTAATTTGATCAAGAGATTTACATGGAGAATATTAATCTGAGAACCTATAATACAACTCCAGCAAATAACTCAATCAAAGTGGCACTCCTATAGTCAGCAACTCAGCCCTCCTATAATGACGAATTTGGCTTCAACAAATAAGCTCAACTCTAGCAAATAGGATCTTTGACAAATAATCTCGACCCCAACAAATAAAGATCCCGGCAAATAATCTTGGTCCCAGCAAATAAATATCTCTGGAAAATAATCTCGGCGCCAACAAATAAACATCTCCAACAAATAATCTCGTCCCTAGCAAATAAATTTGGCCTGGCAAATAAACTAGGTTCCAGCAAATAAACTTAGCCCAACAAGTGAACTCAGACCCAATAGATAAATTTGGCCCAAACCAATAAACTGGGTTCCAACAAATAAGCTCGGCTTCAACAAATAAATTCAACCCTATTAAATAAACTAGGCTCTTGCTAATAAACTTGAACCAACAAATGAACTACGCCCCAACAAATAAATTTGCCCTCTATGGAATATGAATTCAGCTCTGGAAAATGTCTTCAGCAATGATCCAATCTCCAACTCCAACAATAATAACCAATTTGTTCCACTACAGAAATGTCTCCCAAATAACCTACAATTAAAGCACAAACGGAAAACCTGTGTGATTTTCTCGCAATGTCAACTAGGGTGGCAATAATGTCCACTGAAATTGGTGAGTACCAACTAGGGTGGCAATGGTGTCCATCAAAACTAGTGTGAGTCTTGCCTGAAACACTCGAGAGAAACTCGCTTGAGCTCCCAATCAATCAACAAGAAATAATCATAAACTAGAATGAATGAGAAACGGCCTTCTTTTCCCTTTTATAAGATTTTCACAAAACTTCTCCAATCTTCTAGAAATCTCCTTTTATTTTTTATTAATAATCCACTTGTGCATTTTCCTCCTATTTCCTAATTGACTTACGCCCCTTTTTATTTACCCCTTAGATAAAAACTACTATTTCACCCTTTCTTTAATAAGTGACTTTTTTTTAATTACTATTTGAAGTCACTTTTATCTTTAAGCTTAAATTGCCACCATGATCACACTAACCTCCCAAAGCCCCCTTTTCATCATTCTATCTTGTATATCTTGTATATATTTTTGCCCCGATTCCAATGAGTTATCACGCTAAGGTGTTTCTCGAAGTAATTAGCTCGAAAAAACACCTTAAGCGTTAAATTAAAATGTGCTCGTTAATAACTTCGTTTTACTGGAATCATCGAAATGCAATGGAACCAAGATCGAATTGTGCAGAACTGCTCCTAATGATGAAAAATGGCAAGCGCTCCTAATCAGCCTCCATAAAACTCCTCAAAACCGTTTGGGCTTGTTACCGCTCAAACTCGCAGGAGACCTAAAGGGCAAATGTTAGGTGAAGAGCAACAAATGGAGACTTAGCCCACTGTCACCTCAGTTAAGGCTCCCTCTATTTACAAACTTTCGCCAATGGGAGGAGACCCGATATATTATGGAGTCATTGATGAAAGATAAAACAATGAATGGATATGAGTGACCCAAATAATTCCTTTCCCGGAATGGCTTGAAGGACGGAGGTTCCTTGCTTTCCAAGCAAGGTACAATGTCTTCTAGGGAAAGGAAGGGAGGATTTGAGAGTTAGGTTGATGGAACATGACCTGTGAAGGAATTTCCCAATCCCTAAAGTCCTTATTGAAGAATTTCCCTTTCAGACAAATGGGACCACACGAGACCAAGTGGACCTCGGTCTAGGATAGGGGAATAAGTATAGCAACCAACGATGTTCTTACCCTAGACAATGTGGGGAAAGGATCAAAGAAAGAATTCTCACTTGAAGGTGTTGATTTAACCCTTTGAGGTACTAGCCTTGGGGATGCTAAGGCAATTTTTGATGCCAAAGCTAGTGTTAAAATTGGCAACTAGGGCCAAACTCCATGTGGGTCATCTTATTTATGGCAATTGATATTTTTATTGGATCCCTCTCATTGAGAGGTGTAGGATTGATCTAAAGATCATCCGATTCTGACAAGTATTTATGGAGTTATGAATTTATTTGCGTTATAAGACATATTGTCAAGTTGGCCAGCGTCTTATTTATGCTCAAAAGCCCAATAGTCATGTCTATTCATCTTCTACGTTTTAGTATAAATGAGGACTTGAAGTCATTCATACACATTCTTCATGTGATCTCCTCCTCTCCACATCTTGGTTTTTTGGTGAAGGAGAGACACAAAAGAATACGTTGGCCTAGTATGATGCCCTAGCTGATCCAACGCAGTCAATTACTTACATTGTTCATGAGGAGACCTTATATGCTGATCATGAGGAGACCTTTATACGCAGTCAAGCATGGAAGAAGCCGCAGGCATAATAATGGAGATCTGGCAACAATTAAAAGGAGACCTGTAGCAGCCAAGCCATACACAGTGTGAACTTTGAAGGTGTCATTACGCAGCCCTAAACTATAGCCATGAGAAGCCCTAATTATACGCAAGGCAAATATGTTGTTCAAGCCGCAGTCATAATGATGGAGATCTGGCCGCAGTTAAAAGGAGACCTGTAGCAGCCAAGCCATACGCAGTGTGAAGGTGTCATTACGCAGGGCAAATACGTTGTTCATGTGATACCTTTATACGTTGTTTAGAATCTAGATGACACTTTATACATTGTTCATAAAGACATTTATACATTGTTCATGTGATACCTTTATACGTTGTTCATATGACACTTTATACGCTGTTCATAAAGACATTTATACGCTATTCATGTGATACCTTTATACGTTGTTCATATGACACTTTATACATTGTTCATAAAGACATTTATACGCAAAGCACGAAGAAATTTATACACAGTCATAACTGCAGTCAAGCATAGCCGCAGATTCAACATACCTGCGTAGCAGAGAAGAATGCATGTGATCTAGGCACATCTATCTTGTATAGACAAGGCATAAATAAGTAGTCTACATGATAATAGAAACCCTTAGCATACTTGCAGCAATCTTGATGTGCTATGATCACAACAGATTTTGGTTTTGGTTGGATGAAGAAGATCTCGTTATATAGATCTCGGTGACATACATCTTGTACAGCAGTGACTTGAAGTATTAGATGATGTACCTATATGCAGTGATAGTGATCACCTACGCGAAGAGTGTCAATCTCATCAAAGGTAAGAGACAAGATCATAATTTTACAGTACAGTAAGGTGCAGTTATGATCTCAAGGTACAAGATCATCTCAACCTCTAGGAACAGTCATGGTGTATAATCCTCTCATCAAAGCAGTGATGAATGATGATGAATAGGGCTGCACAATGATAGAAGATGCAGCACAGTGGGCATGATAAATAATGAGCAGCATGATGATGAAAGCAAATGGGAGCAGCTCAGTCATCAAGGTTCAACACTGTGACAGTACAACGTGGTGTCACACGGTTATGTGCAGCGAATGGACGAAAGGCAGCACTATGATAGGTGGAGTCACCTTAGAGAATCAGTTGAAGCAATATGTCTTCAACTGATCTCATGCGATATCAAAAGTCAAAATATTGACTTCTATTGTAAATGTACTATTTCTCTCACTTTCTTTGCTGAACTTTGAAGAACATAAAAGAAGAATTGATCAAGGGTTTCCCCACATTAGGGTTTGTCCCTGGCTGGCACCACATCTTGTGTCCTCTTGTCTTGGCTTGTCTTCTACGATTTATATTTATGTTTTATCTGCAGTTTACTTTAATGCTGATGTGATTGCTAACTGTGAAAATTTAAATAAATTGCTCCAGCATAGAACATACCTAAAATTAACAGCTAGGGCTTGGCTTTTCTCCCAACTCCACCATCGGAATGGCTTCAAAATTGGAGGAGAGCTTGAGCAAAGGCCAGTGCAGGAGACCCTAGAAGATCGAACTTTTTGGAGGGCTAGCTTGTCAATAAATTGATGCCCTAGGTACCCAAACTTGGCTATACCTAGAAGGAGGTGAACGAAAGTGGTTTCTGGTGACCACCTTTTGGTAGATCAATGCCTTAATCTTTGGGATAATGGAGTCTATGATGAATGTGAGTAGGATTTCTTGGTTCCCCGTCAAGGAGGCCTCAAGCCCACTTTGCTAGCCTTCTAGGTCAAGGAGAAGCAGTCTTGCAACTTTTATACTTCAATGCAGAAAGGGAATGGCTTATCAAGGTCAAATTCTTTGATAGAATTACCCCTAGGAGATTTCGTTCATATTACATGGGCCATACATTGAGAGATGATATAATAGAGGCAAAATTCCACAATTTTAAGCAGTACATGCATGCAGAGCTTAGCCCTAGAATAGCGAAAATCCCAATCCAATGTATATGACAAAGTAAAACAAGAATAACATTAAAATCATGTACTTACATGTAATAGAATATATCCAACCATTCACAATTGACAAGAAAGAAGCTCCGAAAGAAGATAGACCAATATCCACACATCAAAATCCATCCATAAAGCTCCAATTCATCCTCTAGAAAAAGAGTGAAAATCTCAAGAGAGAGAAAAGATCCAATCCAAAGTGTATGATGAGAAATGAACTCATCTCACTTGTATTTATACACAACTTAGGAATTCGAATTAGCCTCCTTGGCCTACATAAGCCCCAAAAATAAAATAATGTTCTAATAATTCAACTTTTGGTAACAAGCCCACCAAACTAGCTCATAAATGGAGTAAGTCTCTCAAGAGGTCAAACAATAATCTATGCATGTCGTAGGGTCCTCTAAGAGGCCTAATGAGGTCCATGGGTGCCACAATGAAGAATAGGACCCTAAAAAGCAGTGGACAAGGGGTTTGCCCCTTGTAATAACATGTGGTGCTCCAAATGAGATGTGGGCCACACATGTGTCCTCATGAGTCTCCAAGCAAATCGAAGATGCCTGTAGATCACCTGCAAGGGCTAGGATGATGGTGTAGGTGATACCACATCATCATGCAAATTCTGGATCATCAACCAAGCGTATGGTGCAAATCTGGGGCCAACTGGGCATGGCGGATTAGGTGCATCTTCCTCGTCAAATAAGTGAACCACGAGCAATCTTTGAATGGTTGTGGGGATCCATGGAGTATTATTTGCTACAGCGGAGGCCCATGGATCTCAACACACACCCTACATGTGTCAATGTAGCCCTCTAGAGGATTAGGTCCCCGTATAGGGAGACTAAACCCAAGATGGAGACCATCTACAATCTTGCATAAGATCCAATGTGTCCCCTAGCCTTCTAGTACAACAAGCCATTAGGGAAATCGAGTAAATGAGCTTACCAATCATGGACCACAGGTGGGAACTTCATAATGGTCTCCCTTCCATAATGGGCTTCTGGATGTGCCAATGTCTCCTAAACTCGAAATGGAGTTAACCAATAATACTATTAGGTGGTTTCTACTTCTAAAGGGGATAATATAGTCAAGGTACATCCTTCAAAAGGTGGTGGCATGAGAAAAATAGGTGAATGAAATAGGGGATGAAAAGGGGTAGCCATGGGTCACATGTTGGGGTACAAGGGTAGCTAATAAGAGGAAAGCCCACACATGGGTTTATAATGTGTAAGAGGGAGCAATCGTTGTACATGAGGTGCCTCGACCTTGATTTTTTATATGCCCTTTGTCTTTTTATAATTTTCTTTGATTTATTGCTCGGGGCTCAAGGGGTAAGAGCATGATGTATAAGATATAGCAATGAATATCCCCCTTTTAACATGGGGTAATCATTGCCCACCAGGGGTTAGGACAATCATGGGTTCCTATATGATGAAGGAGGCTCATAGAACCTATAGGAACCAGGGTGATGGCCATGATGATGGGGTAGAGCTCATTTTTGCCCACGTGCTAAATGTGTTTGTCCTAGCCATTTTTTGCATTTTGTGGTACACTTTCCAATTGAATGTGGCCATATATGCTTTTATCTTTCTTTTTAGCTACATCAACCTCTGAGCTTCATTCCAAGCCATGACCCAAGGTGCAAGCAAGGGGAAGGGGCATGCTAACCCTATGTGGAATCAATGGGGGAATGTGGACCCAAGTAGGAGAAATAATGAATGGGGTAACAATGGGTGGAAAGAGGTAATATAAGTGGATAAGGTAGTGGGACCACACAACCAAAATCGGGGTTTCCCATGAAATACCATCTGTAGAGCCAAATGGCCAGTAAAAGAGATCCCACAGGACTAGAATCCAAGGTTGATACCCAAAAGGGTTCTAGGGGACCAGAGCACAGACCTAGCCCATTCTTTTTGTCGACTCCCCTCATTAATCCATGCCCAGAAGTGTCCATGATAAGCAAAACTACAATACTCAATTATCAAATGACAAGGCATACCTTTAGGTTCGAAAGGCCCACCTTCAAACATACGATCATGGAAGATGGGTGAGGGACCACATGGTTGGCTCAGGTGGCAGAGAAATGGCACAATGAGCTAGCTGGTGGTTGCAAGGGGCTGGCGATTGAGGACCATCTTGGAGAAAAAAAATCTCCTAGGGATACAACCCACAAAGTGGTGGGTAACAGGGCCCACTAATAATGTAATCTTGCTCTTGTTACCTAGCTGACATAAGCTCTGGAAATCTCTCCTAATATCGCCACAAGGCAATTCAAAATTTGGGGACAATACAGGCACATCGCCATCGACTAGTAGTGGTTGTCAAGGGCTGCTAGCTGGTCGGTTGGAAGAGATGATCGGAAAAAAATCTCCAATGGGGTCACCCACTTTTGGTGGGTTACATCTGGCTCCAACTGGGACATGAGCTCACTGTAGAGTGCATGATCCATGTACTCGAACGTGGAGTTCATGAGAACTCCGACAATCTCCTGGGACCACATACCTGTAACCTGCACATTGCAACAAAATTGTTTGGGAGCATCTGCACTGGGTGTAGGGTATCACCCATGTTTTATATGAAAGTAATAAATCCATACAGAAAGTAAAGTCTAATATGAATGCATTCAAATCTACATGGGAACATGAGATGAATGATATTAGCATGCGAAAAGAATATGCAATGCATCTATGCTACCATGCAATGCTAGTATATGATTCATGAGCTAAATATAGTCATACAACCAATGTAACCAACATATCATTAGATCAACATAACAATAGTTTCCCTTAAGAGTCATTATGAGATAGGGCAACCAAATGCCACTTCCTCCTTTGCAAGATTGGTACGATGAAGCACAAGGGTGGGAGATGGGAAAATCGGAAGACCATTTATGATGAAAAAAAGTCATGGATGAGAACAGAGAAGAGGAATCCAACTTGTGCCACTGGATTCTTTCTCTCAGCCTAAGCATGGAGTACTCAATTATCAAACTCATGAACTTTTGTTCATGGGCTATCTCAATTATATCATTCTAACTAATGTCCTTGGGGAAATTCTGGGAGTAACATGAGGAAGTTGAAGGATGGATAGGATCATCATTAGTGTCATATATCGGATCATTGTCAAAGCAATGACCAATATCCCAATGGCCTTCTTCTATATGCAAGAACTCAAAAATGTCAACATCATACAGATCCCAAGAAGCCATTACCTTGATCCTTGCATTATAATCAAATAGGAAGTCGCCAGGGTGAATTCAAAATGCCCTGAGAGATGCTTGCTTCACCCTACAAGCATCGATTTCGAGGCTTAATGAAGAACATGGGCTTCGATATTCCATTGGAGTCACCAAGAGAGGATTTATCATGTTGTATGGGGATTCCCCTTTACAAAGGAGTGAAGCTAACTTTTCATATACATCAAGAGAACACTTACTTTGTCCCCAACAACAACACCAAAAATGTTGCCACAAAATCTAGCAGGCCTTGGATAGGGATACCCTACAAAGCTAATACTAGACCTACAGACAACAATTGAGTGGTAGCCCACTGTCACCACGGGCAAAACCCTCAGACCTTTACGAATTTTCACCTATGCGAGGAGTCCCGGTATGTGAGAAGGTCACCTAATGGGTATTTTAAGGTTAGGGTTCAAGGTAACACAATGAGGCCTTCTACAAGAATGTCGCAATTTAGGCTCAAGGCTCCAATAGAAGGCAATTCACTTTCTTCATAAAGGCCTATCAGATGAGGTACAAAACATAGGGCTTGACAAGTAGGTTGAGTGTTGGGGTGGCAAAAGGTCAAGGCAGGGATAAAGGATTTCCAACAAAGGATTTCCAATAAAGGATTTACATACATTAGACATATAGAAAATGATTCTTCAACAATAAGCTCACTTACAAGATAATCTGCAAATATTTCCATCCATTGATCCAAGACAGTGGCTCCAAACAAAAATGATTTACTCCAAATATCAAAGTACAATCATAGGTCACATCTCTGCCACGAAAAAAGCGGGCAAAATTTATCTCAAGAGAGGCCGGAATCTCCAAGTTGTGAACATGATTTGCTACAATGAATCTCTCCTCTACTTAAATGAGCTTGAATACCTAAATTAGTGTAAGGCCCCTTGAAACAATAATATAATGATACAAGCACAAGTTAGGTCACAGGCCGACCTACTAGCCAAGAGAAAAACTCATAAATCTACCCACATGTGTGAGTTGTAGGCTGTTTTTTATGACATCATCCATGTGTAGGTTGTTTTATGGCATGCACTGTGAGCTAAGGGTGCCAAGTGAAGTGTAGAAGCCTCTAAAATCAGGATGTGATGGTTAACCTTCACATTTCTGTCAATCTTTCTTTGTGGACCCCCAAATTGCATCTTGGGTTCAAAATGTGGTCTCATGGGTCTCCAAGTGGCCAAAATACCTCTTTACTCCAATGTTAGGGGCTTTCAAGGTGGTGTTATCCCTCTCTTGTCTCAAGGTATGAGACCATCCTCCTCTGGACCATGGATTAACAACCATCCCTCTAATAGTGCTAAGCTAGTTAGGGGCATCTTAGGTCCATATGCATCACCCCATAAAAGTCATCAATGTCAAGAAAAGTGTTGGAACGTTGTGGGTGTTGGAGGTGCCCACGAGTATGTATGATGCTCTGTTGTTGTTTGGAGTCCCATTTATCTCGAGTCTCAATGCCTCACCTATGGGTGTCAATATGCTCCTCTGGAAGACTTGGGCCCTAGTTAAGTTGTGCAAGCCATGGTCAAAGGGACCAGCAATGATAGGCTCCTCCTCCTAAGTGTACAGATGTGGGGAGGGAGCGATCATGGATGCATGAGCTACCAATTCGGCCTTGTTTTTACACCCCTCTTGTGTGCCTTTTACTTTTTCTTGGTTTTTCCTTGTATTACTACTTGTAGCTCCAAGGGTTAGAGCTTGCTTTGTATGTATGTATAACAGTTATTACCCCCTTAATGATGAGGTAGCTCATTTCCCATCAGGGGTTGGGGCATGAAAGGGTTCCTTCCCATAATATGAAGAGCAACATGTGCTCAAGAACCGGGTGAAGGCCATAATGAGTGAGCTAAAGCTAATTCTAGGCTTTTTCGCACGTGTTAATGTGTATGTCCCAGCCATATTTTTCATTTTGATCATCATATTTTTCATTTTGATCGTCTTTTGGTTTTTGCTTGTGTCCATCATATGTTTTTTCTTTTCTTTTATAAGTTGCATTAACCTCCCAAGGTAATGTTCCAAGCCCTACCCAAGCATGAGGATGTACGGTGCCAAATCCCAGAGAACCAATGATCAATTGAACCCGAATAAGGGAGGTGGAATATACAGTTTATAATGTAAGATGGAAAGTGGTAAGTATGGAATAGGGAGAGATGGGATTTTGTTATTTCAATCAGGGTTTTCGAAGTAGTGCCCCTGCAAATCCCATTGGACCATTAGGGGAGGTCCCACTGGACTAGGATGAAAGATTAACCCCCTATTTAAGGTGAGGGGATACAGTCAAAACCCCTCTTTCGTCCATTTTACCCCATAATCCATGCCAAATACCCAAATACAAATAAGCATAAACACCTAATTACAAAATGAATAGAGTACCTCTTGATCAAAAGCCCACCTTCCAACATGTGTTGTTGCCAAATGGGCGAGGAAACATATGACTGATGCAGGTGGCGGAGATATGAATGGCACGTCGTCATCGACTAGTAGCGACTATTAGGGCTTGTTGGCTAGCTAACTTGAAGAGATGACGAGCGAAAAAATTCTCCTATGGGGTCACCAACTTTTGGTGGGTAATAATGCCCAAATCGTACTTCATTTCAAAGAGCAATGATAACCTTGCAGATGCAACATTGTTCTTCCATAGCAGAGCATTGGGCACTTTGATGATTCGTGTAGTTGATGGACACCTCAGAGCTCCCCCAAATATTGAAATGTTGAGCTCACTTTGCTTGGTGTTGAATATTCTTGATGATGTACCCAACATACCTAACATGCCTCAAGGATGGCATTGACGTTGTTTGATAGGCATGCCTTGATTCAAATTCCAAAAGATGATGGTCATAGGACAACAAGGGAGGGCTTGTACTACCTCTTGGAGCCGTAACACTTGAGAGAGATTGTGCCACGTCACCTTTCTAGCCCCCTTGGAGATGATCCATGGTACCCAGAGCAGGGTTTTGACTACCAAGGACTAGACTAGTGCCTTTCCTTTAGGGAGAGATGGAGTCAAAGTGATTTCAAAGTTGGAGGACTTTTCACCCAATCAAGGAGACCTTAAGCAACTTTGCATAGCATCTAGGGCATGAACTCGATTACCAAAAAGTTTTATACTTCAATGTGCAAGTTTTGATGACTTATCAAGGTAACATTGATGATTTTTTTTATCTCTAGGAACATTTTTTCACCATACAAGACACATGTACTATATGCAACACATTATTCCACAATTTCGCATTAATTTAGGGCAATCTCAAATCTAGAGAGAGAAAATCCCATACATAATTCATGTGACAAGATAAATGTAAAGATAAACATGAAAAGAGCACTTACATGTATAGTGAGTATATCCAATCATCAATTCAAGACATAATTCATGTTGATTTTGGGTAGCATCGGATGTGCTCTAGCTCTGAAATTTTGTGGAGAGGCTAGAACACATGAGATCTCCAGAACCCAGAAATCGTTCGGAGAAATTCCACCTGGATGAGGAGTTATTAAAATAATTAATAATTTTAACAAGTTCTTAAGTCTAAACTTAGGAAAATAAAAATATTAATGTGTATTAATAAGAAATTAGAATATGGGGACTGAAATATTTTCCAGCAAGCGGGAGCCTGGAGCAGCCTTGCGCAAGAGGAACTAGATAGCGAGAGCCTAGTATAGCCTCTGAGGCCGGTAGGAGGAACCCGGGGAGCGCGTAAAGAGAGCCATCCACGAGTTTGCGCGAAGATCTAGAGTCATGGCCCCAGGAGGGGGCCACGAAAAGGAAACTCCCTTGCCACCTAAGCT
This sequence comes from Pinus taeda, assembly GCA_000404065.3. Taxonomy (NCBI): domain Eukaryota; kingdom Viridiplantae; phylum Streptophyta; class Pinopsida; order Pinales; family Pinaceae; genus Pinus; species Pinus taeda. The sequence goes on from APFE030752022.1 coordinate 30,819, forward strand.
AGCTGCATTATGGAATTTGGTTGCAGCATGCAATAAACAGCTAGCAACCGAAAACCAGCAGAAGTTTGTAAAAAAAATGGAATCCATCCCCACAGTTGCTCTACCAACTAAAGAACCCTGCAAAGCGGCATTAAACCTAGCAGAACGAGGGCTTATTGGCCAATTCACAAGCTTATGGCCCTCACGTAAAGCAATAGAAGCCTGGGTGCAAAGGAACTAGCGTTCACTGGTCAAAGAAGGAATAAAAAGCCACTTCATCGACAAAGGCTTCTTTGTATTCGTATTTGAAGCAGCAGAAGACATGAACCTCATATTCAGAAACGGACCATATTTCATGGGGCCTCAGCGTCTCAATCTGAATCAATGGACTCCAGACTTCGACCAACTCAGGATGTGCCCTCGGCCGTTCTGGTCTAGGTGTGATTGCCCCACCTACCTCTGCACTGCTGGAACCCTAAATCCATAGAAACCATAGGGAACAAGCTAGGCAAATACATCGACCGAGCAGAAAGAAGAGACCAGTACTCCTATGCGAGAATTTGTGTAGAAGTAGACGTGGAGGAAGGTCTCCCTGAAGCCATTAAACTCACGGTGGTTGATTGGACACACATACAAGTCCTAGACTATGAGCAACTCCCATTTAAATGCCAGCACTGCCATGGCTATGGGCATTTTGCCAAGCATTGCAAAAAGAAATTAAAGGATGGAGCTGAGAAGGAGAAAGGAGATCAATGGACTCAAGTTCAGAAATCAGGGCCAACTAAGCAAAGCAACAGGAATAAAGGGAAAGTCGTATCCACTGGGAGGGTTGCTCCTCCCGAAACCCAAGTAGAAGGAAGCTCAGTTTCTCCAATAACAGACATATCAACAAACCCCTTTGATATGCACAACACACCAGAAAAACTCCAAGACCCAGCAGATAAAGAGGATGAACAGCAAGCAAATAACATGGAAGAAAACAAAAGGCAAGAGGAGTAGGTCCAAATCGCATCCCCAAAAGGTGCCTCTAGCTCCCCAACCTATGCAGATATGACAAGAAAGAAGACCCCTGAGATATTGGGATCCTCGGAATATGAAACATCTGAGAGGCCCTTGCAAAGAGTGGGGAGGAAATCTCATAGAGAGGCTAGAGAAGAAGAAGCAGAGAGACAAAAAATGAAGGCAGCCAGGCCACTATAGAGATGTATATCGCCAGAAATACTAGAACCAGGCCTCCCAAGGGAAGTGCTGCCCCAAACCCTACCAGTAAATAATGTAATTAGTCTCTTGGAATTGCAGAGGACTGGGGAAACCATCAAAAGCTGAAGCAGTCAAGAGCCTATTAAAATCAAAACTTACCAAGATCCTCATGCTCCAAGAGACTAAAATAGAAGGCGAAGCCCTTCTAGAACTCAACAAAGCAAAATGGAAAACAAAAGTTGGAAAAGCGATAACTGCTAGAGGTACACGCAGCGGGTTAGCCACTCTCTGGGAGTCTGACAAATTCCTGCTTGAGAGCTCCTTTCAAACGCAGCACTGGATTTACACCGAACTCCGACACCTATCAAGTAAGATAAACATTGCACTCTTTAATCTCTATGTACCTGTCCTCTATGCAAAAAAGGAACAATGTTGGCAAACTCTGACTGATTTTTTGGAAGCATACTCCCTCAATAATATAATTATTGCCAGAGACTTCAATCTAATCCTAGACCCAAAGGAAAAAAGAGGAGGAACCAGCAGCGGGGATCGCTTCCTTCCCTTAATGGAAAACCTGATTCAACAATGGGATTTAATGGATTTCAAGCCAAAAAAAGGACTATACACATGGACTAATAACAGAATAAGGGAGAAGCATATCTCAACCAGGCTAGATAGATTCCTTCTTCAAAGTTCCTTCCTCTCCGAGAAGATGATCATCTCCACAAAAATTCTGCCAAAGTGGAACTCAGACCATAAACCCATCCTCCTTCTGCTGGAAGAAGTAGAAAACCTAGGACCAATCCCCTTTCGGTTCTGCCCTCTATGGGTAAACAGGGAAGGGTTTTTGGATACAATGAATAAGGCATGGTCCATCCATGTTCTGCATCACCCAGCTACGTTTGGGAGCAAAAGATAAAAGCCACCAAAATGACCCTGAAGTAATGGATAAAAAAGCCCATAATCTCTCCCACTACCCAACGAAAACAGAGCACAAGGTAGTTGCTGGATCTCCAAATGGGCCTAGAGACTCAAGACATAACCAGAGCAGAAATTCATAGTCAGCAAGAACACCAAATAAGCACCCTCCGAACATTTAGAGAAGAGGGAGAATATTTGAGGCTCAAGTCACACAATCTCTGGCTTGCATTTGGAGACAAAAATACAGCCTTCTTCCACAAGCAAATTCGAACTCGCCTCTCCAGAAACCACATTGCTGAGATCACCTCACCAGAAGGGACTATTCTTAAAGGCACAACTCTGATAAAAGAGGCAGCAACCTCTCATTTTAAGTAGTTGTTCAAAGAAGAAGGCGCGGAGGATGATGAGGAAGCTCACGACTTCCTCAAGCACGTTCCAAGGATGGTTAACGAGGAGGACAATGAAACTCTCCTGAAGCCATTCACTGAAGAAGAAATTAGCAATGCCATATGGAATATGGAACCAGACAAAGCCCCAAGACCTGATGGATTCTCAATACACTTCTATAGACTCTGTTGGGACATCATCAAGGTTGATTTGTACCGAATGATCAAAGGATTCCTACGAAAAGCCAAAGTGGGAGGAAGCACAAACTCGACCTTCCTAGCCCTAATTCCCAAAGAAGCCAACCCGAAGACATTCGACAGATTTAGACCAATCTCGCTTTGTAATGCGTCCTACAAAATACTCACCAAGTTACTTGCTAATAGAATCAAGCCTTTGTTGGACAAACTCATCTCTCCCAATCAAGGAGGGTTTTGTCAAAGGCAGGCATATCCTAGACAATGTGATACTGGTGTAGGAAATCATCCATTCCAGCCATCAACGCAAAGAGCAAGGTATGCTCATCAAACTAGACATGGTGAACGCCTTCGATAGAGTAAGACACTCATTCCTCCTCCAAGTTCTTTCTGCATTTGGTTTCAGCTCTGAATTTGTAAAAATGGTTAAAGCATGCATTGGAGAACCTTGGATAACCCCTCTAGTAAATGGTAGGCTAGCAAACCACTTGAAAGCTTCAAGGGGAATCAGGCAAGGCTGCCCTCTGTCCTCCTTCCTGTATATTCGGATGTCGGACTCTCTAAGACGAAAGTTCATAGATGAGAAGCTAAACGGAACTCTTCTTGGCATTAGGGTGATACCCGGAACAAACCCAATCAATCATGCCTTGTTTGTCGATGAATCTATCCTTATGGGAGGAGCCTCCATTAAAATAGCAAGAGCCTTCAGTGGAGTAATCCAAAGCTTCTGCAAAGTCTCTGGAGCTACGGTCAACAAGAGAAAAAGTGCAGTGTACGGCTGGGCGGTAGACTAGCATTCTATACTCAGGATTGCCCAAGCCCTAGGCTTCACCGGATATGCCTCTTGGGAAAAATTCAAGTATCTTGGCCTGCCTTTAACCTTGGGTTCCACTAAGGCCCGTCATTGGATGGAAATTATCAGCAAAATTAAGGCTAAAATGACTGCTTGGGGTGGACAGTGGCTTACCTCAGCCGAGAAGCTCACTCTGGTCAAGTCAGTTCTCTCATCCCTTCCTATCTAACAGGCTTCTTTCCTTTTGGCTCCAAAAATGATCACCGAAAAGTTAGCAAAGTTGATTCAAAATTTTCTATGGCAAGGAGGAAAGGGGAACCAAAAAAAATCCATATAGTAAGTTGGGACATAGCGAAAAGGCCAATATCTGAAGGCAGACTTCAGGTAAGAGATCATGTGTTGGCCAATCTGGGGATGGGAGGGAAGATCCTCTGGAAAATCTTCTCAAACCAAAGAAACCCTGTAAGTCAAGTTCTAATTAAAAAATATCTACACAGACTCTCAATAAAGAATATGGAAGAAGGAGCTTCCCACAAAGGAATCACGTTGTGGAAGTTGTGCAGCCAAGGCTGGAAATTCTTCAAAGAACAGCTCTACAGAATTCAAGGAAATGGGAAAATAATTAGACTGTGGGATGACAAGATCATGGGACTCCATCCCCTAAATCTTGCTCCGGAAATAGCAAATTTGTGTAACTGGCTCATCCAAAAAGGTATCCACAAACTTGCTGACATATGCACATGGGATTCAACAAGGAACTGGAGTAACTGGGCCCTCCATCGCCCCCCCTAATTGGATGCTCCCTCAACTCCATCAATTATTAGCTAAACTCATTGGCCTGGCTCTTGTGCATCTCCATTTGAGGGACAAGTGGGGCTGGGGGAAGTCCGGAACTTACTTAGCTCGGTTGGGTTTTGCAGCCCTACAAGAACAACAACATCAGATCCATACTACAAAGCTTTGGCAGCATGTTTGGGACCCATTTGGTCTCCCAAAAATCAACCTCTTCTACTGAATTCTCTTGCACAAAAGGACCCTCATTGGGGACAACTTAGAGAAAAGAGGAATCATGGGTCCACACAGATGCCCTCTCTGTGGCAAGGATCAGGAAACTATCGATCACCTTTTCATAGACTGCCCCTTTTCTCAAGAGATCTGGTTGCAAGCAATTATGGGGCTAAACGCCCAAATCCCTCAACAATCTTCAGTTGTTAGTCTTTGCAACTTGGAAAGAACGCTATCCTCACTCTTTGAATAACAGCTCAACATGGACTAAAATCTAGAATGCAATACCAAAATATATCTGTTAGGGAATCTGGTTGGCTAGGAATGAAGCCATCTTCAACAACAAACTTCAATCCACCAATACAGTCGCTTCCAAGGCCAAAGCTTTGCCGCTGGAAACTTTTGGAAATAGACCTCATAAGCCAGACAACTCCCTTCTCCCTGAAGAGCTCAGCTAGCTCGGTGAATCCCTGAGACAGGCCAGCATCAAGAAGAATACATTCTTGTCTAGAAATAACCAGAGTGGCGTCTCTGGATCTCTGAGACAGAATTTAAAAAATGCTGGAAAAATCAAGGCAAAGCCACGATTTTCTTCCATAGAACCTCCAAAGGAAACCAAGGGATATCAGGGGCAGGAGGAACAATTTACTCCATAGATGGACAAAAGCAATACAACTTTAGTTGGGGCCTAGGTCAGAGCACCAACAACCAAGCCAAGATCCTCGAATTGCTCAAAGCATGTCAGTTGGCTTAGAGGAAGAGAGGGGAAAACCTTCAAATCTTCGGGGATTTTGAAATCCTGATTAAAATCCATAACACAGGCGACTGACTCAATAACTTTACTCTAAACAAGACCCTTGAAAGAATAAGAAAGATGGCTCAGAACTTCACATCCTACTCATTCTACCATGTACTGTGAGCTCTAAACAAGGAAATTGATATAATGGCTAATAAAGGATGTCTTCTAGCCCAAGGTATGATGGCAAGGAATGATGAAGAACTGAAAGGCACCCAATTCTTTAACAGACAAGGAGAGTTGATCAAGGACAGAATTCTGCAGAACAAAGGTTGGCACAGACAGACTTTCACTGTCGAGAAAGAGTGGACCACTCCTTAACAGGGTAGAGTTTTTCACATGGGCCAACAGCTTTTGGGTGTCTTAACAAGGCGCAGAATTGTATTCAACCAGAGGACGGTTTTGAAGGAAGCGATGTGTAGGATTTGGGCAGGGGATGATCTGACGGTTATCGCGCGCCGGAAAATGTGGGGTGTTAAAGTCGCGAGGAGTGGTAAGCGGTTTACATCGCACCGCTTCTAGCTGTTGGGCAGTATTTCATGAATCAAACGCGATGTACCTTAGGGCCCAATGCGTGGTTGGTCAAAACCGCCCATATCGTGCGCTCCTGTGGTGTTAAGGGTCGAACAGCGAGGGGTGCGATAAGCGCCGGATCTGGGCGAGGGAAGATCTGACGGTTATCGCACGTTGTACATGGCGAGGTATTATCCTTGTTGTGGGGTTGGGTACGGAGGGGGATCAGGTTAAGGATCGAACAACGAGGGACACGACAAGCATCGGATCTGGGCAGGGTTGATCTGACGATCATTGCGCATTGCAAAAGGAGGGGTGTTAACTACGCTAAGAGTGGTAAGCGGTTTTCATTGCACTGCTCTTGGCTGCTGGGTAGTTTTCTACGAAACGGACGCGATGCCACTTAGTGGCTGACGTGTGGCAGGATAAAACCACCCATATCGCACGCTCCTGAGGTGTTAAGGGCCGGACAGAGAGGAACGTGATATGCATCGGATCTGGACGGAGGAAGATCTGACAATAATCACAAGTTGTACATGGCTAGGTTTTACCTTGAAGTGGGGTTGGGTACGGAGGAGAGCCTTGGTATGGCAGAGGTGGGGACAGGGTATATGTTAATACAATTTAATATTTGTGGGTTTTGTTTAATTTGGACCGTGGATTAAAGTTTATTCGGGACTCAGCTTAACCCAGGAAAGTACCAAAGCAATAACAAAAAAAGAGGAAATGCAAGACAAGACTCTAAGACGCCAAAAGCATAGCAAAGATCTCTCATCCATGCCAAATGCAAAAAAGCAACAACTAATCTCTTATACAAAAGCCAGAATATGAGGACTCTATGGAACCAGAATTCTCTCAAATGACTATAATCGAGGTTGTTTGGCATGCCCAACCTCTTCTTATAAATAAAATTCAACCGTTTTTGTTAAAAAATATATATGTATAAGAATATGGGTGAGAAGGATCTAAGTGATGAGGATCAAGCATGTTTTAATCTTAGCCATTCATTAGGGACTTAATCTCAGTCGTTGATTTATCAACAAGAAAAGTATAAGAGGAGGCTTGAGGATCAGTTAGAGATACACAAAGAGATCAAAGAGTTCAATTTTTTTGGGGCGTGGTTTGCTGAGAAAGTCGAGCTAAGTGATCTGAGTTGCAGTGAGAGGGGCAATTTGGCAGAGGGACCTAAGTCCAAGGCCGAGGATACATAACAAAGCGGCAGAGTAGCATCAGGAGAGATAGCGCGGCTCCAGAGAGAATGACGCAGAAGCTAGAGGGGCTGACGTAGTCCCTTAGAGACAGCGTTGGGGTTTTCTGTGGGACAGAGAGAGCTATAGTTCAGCAAATCGACTTCTAAGAAAGGGAGGCTCACTGGGAGGAAGACGCAGCTCCTAGAGGAGGTGACGTTGTTCCCGTGCAGAGCTTGGAGCAGCCATCATTGCCCAACACTAGGAAGATCGATTGTCATTTGTGGGGTTTGATCATCCAGTTGTTCGAATTGTCAAATATCTGTCTCCAGATAGAGGTACTTCTGCCAGGTTTATTCTCTGTTGGGTGAGCCAGATTTGGCACCCTAGTTGTATTCAAAAATCTGCTTCATAATACAAACCCTCTATATGCTACACCGATTTTCCCAAATTGGGTTTTTCCGGGGACGATTGTCCAAAAATAATGGTGCCCCTTGTATGATTGTCTCAGTTTATTTCAATTCAAGCTCTGTATGTATGTGTAGGTTGCAATAGTGTTTTCATCGTTGTTTAAGTAATTAAATAACTTTCCAAATGTAAAGAACAAGTAGGAGATGATAAACTAGTGATTGCATTAGGATTTATGATGTATAGATTCAAAAATTCTCACATGGTATTAGAGCATTGCAGATCATAGGAAACTGAAGACACCAGCCGAGAAATCTAGAGAATTTGTTGCAGAGAAGCCACTGTCCAGAGTGACAGCGTTGTTTCAGCGGCAGAGGAGCAACTGCAAGAGTGACACAGTGCCAGAGGAGTGACGCAAAGGTTCACGCAGTGCCTGCGTCAACATTTCGAGACTGCAAAGGGTGACACAAAGCCAGAGAGGAGCCCACTTTGTGACTGCATCAGCTCTCTGGGCTAGCGCAGAGCCTAAGAAGTTCGAAACAGTCAGTTGTCGGGTTGAGGGAGCAGAGCAAATTCGATTTGAGTTGGTGGGGCGTTGTTTCTAATTGGTGCAGAACAGTGTCTATGAGATAGAGCTGAGGTAGAGGGAGTCACTGCTTTGACAGATTTCTAACCAAAGAAATCTAGATCCGTATTGCAGCAGCAAAGGAGGATTGAAGAGGAAGTGATTCAACAGTTAGTAGGAGGATTTCCGTGAAGGAAATCAGGACTCAGAGGGAGTCTAGAGGAGCTTGTTCCTTAGAGGATTTCTAGCACCAAAGAAATCCAGATCCAAGTCTTGCAAGATTGACAGCAGGAGAGGGAGAAGAGAACCAGTCCTATTTTTTAGCAGAGATGGCAATGAATGGGTTGAGGGATCAAGACAAATTGGATGAAGCATCCAATTTTGTCATTTGGAAGGCCAGGATCCTGGCAATCCTAGACAAACATCACATCAAGGACTATGCCTTGAAGTTAGTTGTTGAGCCAATCGACGTTGATCTGTTGAAGAAGTACGAGGAGGCCTAGGCTAAGGCCAAGTGCATGATCCTAGACAGGGTCAAAGATCATGTAGTACCACACATTGCTAAGAAGGACACAAGAGAGATGTGGGAGGTGATGACCACCTTGTATCAGGGATCTTCCGTCCAACGGAAGGTGCTATTAGAAAATCAGCTGAGATAGTACCAAATGCAAAAAGGAGAGGAGATTGATCCCTTCCTTCTCAAGTTGCAAGGGATTCGCGACCTATTGACTTCCGTGGGGTCTACACTAGATCCTGAGTTCATGGTCAGGACTGCCCTATATGCATTCACCGAGGACTGGGAGACTTTTGTCCAAAGTATCTTAGGCAGAGCGACTCTCCCCATTTGGGAGGAGATGTGGGCAGCTCTGACAAGAAGAACTCAGGAGGATGACTAAGCCAGGAGGTAATGGCAAGGGAACCCGGGTCAAGGAGGAGGAGGAGGAGGATGCAACTCTCGCAACATCAAGATAGTAAGCGCAGCAGAAGAGAAATAAGGACATAACCAAGGTCAGATGCTTCAACTGTGGAGAACTGGGACATTATGCAACTCAGTGCCCCCGGAAGAAGGGCAAAGGGGAAGCTTTTGAAACGAAGGTTGCTCCAGCGAAAGCGGACAAGGAAGGCGAGGATGACGATTGTGCCATGAGTGCTAATGCACCTCTAGAGAAGAGGTGGGGCGATATAGAGTTGTAGTCGAGAGGACTACATGTGGGGCAAGATCCTTGAGGTGCCCAAACTCTTGGATCACATACGGCTATGGGAGCCCTTAACGACAGTAGCATAATGACGGGTGTTAGTTGGAGCAAGGGTGTGATGGAGCGACAGTGGCATTGCTAGAGTGCCAAAGTCTGAGGCAACACAGTGTATGTTGTAGCAGTGCGAGAGAGAGGAATAGAGCAGTTTGTAACAGCACAATAACAGTAGAGGGTCAGCACAGATTAGCAACAGAGGTAGCTTCAACATCACGAGGCATCCAGACTGACTAGCATGTCAGTGCTTGGGTGAAGTTTCAGTTACTTCTCAGTAAATGAGTTGCAGTGCAGCAGTTAACAGTGGCAGTGCTATGGGCAGCATGATGTAGCATTTTGAGAGGGAGCTGTAGTACAGATGTACCAGTGGCAGTGGCAGTGTCATGGGCAACAATACAAGAAGCAGCAGTGCAGTGGATGAAGGGTAGCAGGCCAAGCACCAGCAACATAGAGGGCCGATGCAATGGATCAGTGTAGTACTTATGTTGAGAAGTGTTACTAGAGCACATTCCTTGCTAAGAGGGAGTGTTGATTTTGGGTAGCATCGGATGTGCTCTAGCTCCGAAATTTTGAGGGGCTAGAACACATGATTTCTCCAGAACACAGAAATTGTTTGGAAAAATTCCACCCGGCTGAGGAGTTATTAAAATAATTAATATTTTTAATGAGTTCCTACGTCTAAACCTAGGAAAATAAAAATATTAATGTGTATTAATAAGAATATGGGTGAGAAGGTTCTAAGTGACGAGGATCAAGCATGTTTTAATCTTAGTCGTTGATTAGGGACTTAATCTCGGTCGTTGATTCATCAATAGGAAAAGTATAAGAAGAGGTTTGAGGATTAGTTGGAGACACCAAGAGATCAAAGAGTTCAATTTTTTTGAGGCGTGGTTCGCTGAGAAAGTCGAGCTAAGTGATCTAAGTTGCAGTGAGAGGGGCAGTTTGGCAGAGGGACCTGAGTCCAAGGCCGAGGATACATAGCAAAGAGGCAAAGCAGTAGCATGAGAGACAGTACAGCTCCAGAGAGGGTGACGCACAAGCTAGAGGGGCTGGCGCAGTCCCTTAGAGATAGCGTTGGGGTTTTCTGTGGGACAGAGAGAGTAGCAATTTAGAAAATTGACTTCTGCGCAAGGGAGGCTCACTGGGAGGATGACGCAGCTCCTAGAGGAGGTGACATTGTTCTTGCGTAGAGCTTAGAGCAGCCATCGTTGCCCAGCACTAGGAATAACAATTGTCATTTGTGGGGTTCGATCATCCAGTTGCTGGAATTGTCAAACTATTTGCTCCGGATAGAGGTACTTCTTCCACGTTTATTCTCTGTTGGGTGAGCCGGATTTGGCACCCTAGTTGTATTCAGAAATTTGCTTCATAATACAAACCCTCTATACGCTGCACCGGTTTTCCCAAATTGGGTTTTTCCGGGGACGATTGTCCAAAAATAACGGTGCCCCATGTGTGATTGTCTCAGTTTATTTCAGTTCATGATCTATATGTATGTGTAGGTTGCAATAGTGTTTTCGTTGTTTAAGTAATTAAATAACTTGTTAAATGCAAAGAACAAGTAGGAGATGATAAACCAGTGATTGCAGTAGGATTTTTGATGTATAGATTCAGAAATTCTCACAATTTGAAGCTCCAAGATCATGAGATAGCAACCAAACATCAAAATTCATCCATGAAACCAAAATCATCCTCCAAAAGGAAATGTGAAATTCTCACAAGAGATACTAACCCAATCCAAGTGATGATGAGGAATGAATGAGCCTCTCATCTATTTAAACAATCCATAAAGGGGTTTGAATAGCCCTAATGGCCTAATTAAGACCCAAATAATAAAATAATGTACAATAGTAATATGACTTGGTGACGATCCCACCAAGATAGCTCAATAATACAAAGATAAAGCCTCTTAAGAGGGAAAAATAGTAGATACAATGAGTCGTTGGGCCATTGAGGAGGCCTTGTGGAGTCCAAAGTGTGTTGATGTGAGAAAATGGGCTCCAAACATAGTGATCAAGGGGGAGGCCCCTTGACATCCAAGCAAATCCAATGTGGTGTCCCCAAATGGGTGTGGGGGCACAATGACATCCTCATGGGTCTCCAAGTGAATCGATAATGCTTGTATATCATCTGTAAGGGCTATAATAATGACATAATCCCTCCTATTGTCTCCCATGGTGTGACACATCCTCATCTGGGCCCTGGAACATCTACCACGTTTGTAGTGCAAGTGTGAAGTCGGTTGGGCATGGTGATCCAAATGCATCATCCTCATCCAAAAGGTGAAACATGAGCAATCAATAAATGGTGTTGAGGGATCCATGAAGTGGCCATCTTCTCTCTGCTATGGTGGATGCCCATGGCTCTCAACGCTCACCCTACAAGTGCCAATATGACCCTCTGGAGGGCTTGGACCCTATATAGGGAGACCAAACCCCAAATGGACACCCACCTGCAATCCTGTATAAGATCCAATGCATCTCTTCACCATGGCGATGGTTACCAGCATCCTTGACTCTGAGCCTTCTAGCTATGAGGAGGCAGCTAGCCAGCAGGTCTGGAGAGAGGCCATGCAGGAGGAGTATTCTTCTATCATGAAGAATGATGTTTGGGAGGTGGTGCCGAGGCCTGAGGGCAAATCCGTGGTTACTTCCAGATGGCTTTACAAGGTAAAGCATGTGCAGATGGCAGCATTGAGAAATTCAAAGCGAGGTTTGTGGCTAGAGGGTTCTCCCAGGTAGAGGGAGTTGATTATGAGGAGACCTTCGCTCCCGTGGCTCGATATACTTCGATTCGCTCCATTATATCGATAGCAGCAGAGATGTTGGAAGATCCACCAGATGGATTTGAAGACCGCATTTCTTAATGGCTTCATACAGGAGGAGGTGTACATTGAACAGCCACAGGGCTTTGAGGTGCATGGGAAGGAGTCCCATGTGTGTAGACTGAAGAAGGCCCTTTATGGCCTGAAGCAAGCTCCCAGAGCTTGGTACTCCAGGATAGATACTTATTTGTAGGGGATGGATTTCACAAAGAGTGAGGCAGATCTGAACCTTTACTTTATTGTGATATGTGAGGAGCCTCTCAGTTTGGTGTTGTATGTGGATGACTTGGTCATTACAGGTGCAGAGAGACTCATAGAGCACTGCAAGAGAGATCTTGCGACAGAGTTTGAGATGAAGGACATTGGCTTGATGCATTACTTTTTGGGTTTGGAGGTGTGGCAGGAGGAGGGGCATTTCTTCCTGGGGCAGGGGAAGTATATTGTGGACATCCTTAGCAGATTCACATGGAGGATTGTAGACCCATGTCGACACCGATGATTACCAACTGGAAGAAGCTTCATGCTTCGGATTCCGAGTTGGTGGATCCCACATTGTACAGGCAGCTGATTGGTTTCTTGATGTATTTGGTCAACACTAGACCAAATATCTGTTTTGCAATCAACACGATGAGTCAGTTTATGTGTGAGCCTAGGAAGGTTCACTGGGTGGCTGCAAAACACATTTTGCGGTACTTGCAGGGGACAGTGGATTATGGTCTGGACTACAGGCAGGGAGATGGAGTGAGATTGGTAGGATAAACTGATTCTGATTGGGCAGGTTGTGCTTCTGATAGGAAGAGCACTTCAGGGTGTTGTTTTGGGTTGGGTTCAGCAGTAGTGTCATGGTTCAGCCGGAAGCAGCAGTCAGTAGCACTGAGTTCAGCAGAAGCAGAGTATATGGCAGCCAGTCTAGCTAGTTGTGAGGCCATCTGGCTTCGCAAGATGTTGTTTGGCTTATTTGGTCAGCCGTTGAGACCTTCAGTGATTTACTGTGATAATCAGAGTTGCATTAAACTCACGGAGAATCCAGTATTTCATGACAGGTCAAAGCATATCGGGATCAGATATCATTTCATCAGAGACTATGTTCAGAAGGAAGCTGTGAAGCTTGAGTATATTTCCACTGATGAGCAGGTAGCAAAGATTCTTACCAAAGCCTTACCACGGGGCAAGCATGTTTACTTCAGAGACAAGATGGGTGTTGTGAGGAACACCTTCCTCGGTAAGAGGGAGTGTTGAAATTTGGTACCGGAGGACAGGTGGTTCCCTTAGGCTTTGATCTTTGGCCTAGGGAAAAGTGTCCAAAAGATTTTAATTTTTCTCCTAAAGTGACTTTATAATTTTTATAAAGTTAAAATCTAATTTAAAAGTGACTTTAAGTGATAAAGTTACTAAGTCTAATTTTAAAGTGACTTTTATAAAGTCAATGAAAAATTAGAAAGGAAAAGTGACTTTGGAAATAAATGACTAAGTGGGTCTTTATTAAAGTGGGGTGAATTAAAAAATAGAAAGTGAGATTTAAATGTGCATTTAATCTCAGCCATTGATCTAAATCTATTTCAGCCATTGGATTTAGAGATCACCCAAAAGTCACTTGGATCACCCAAAAGTCACTTGGAGTTATATTAAAGGAGGAAAAGGAGGAAAAGATCATTCATTCTTTCATGAGCAGATTGGGAGAAGGAGAGCAAGAGAGCAAGGGAGATTTCTGGACAAGAAGGAGAAAGAGGCAGCAGTTTGGCACACATACCAGGCAGCTCTTCAGCAAAATCAGAACAGCAGAAAGACAAGCAGAACAGCAGCAAGAACAAGCAGAAAAAGCTGATTTTTTTTGCTGAAAACTGAGAAGTTTCCAGGTGGTCCGTTGGGCTGAAAACGGATAAGTTTGCTTGCTGAAAAAATTATTTTGCTGTAATTTTTTGCTGAAATTTTCTTGCTGTAAAAAGACATTTTTCAGAAATAAAGAAGAGCTCTCAAACTGGTTTTCCCCAAGAGTTGTAGGGGGTTTTTCCAGGGTCACGTTGACCAAAAATATCAGTGTTTTAATGTGTTTTAATGGCTGTTTATTACTGCTGATTTTTATTTCTGCAATTTCCAGCATTCTGTAAATTTTCCAGAATTTGTGTTTTCAGCAAAATTTATTTTTTCCAGCTTGTTGAATGTATGGTTATGGGAAAGGGCATTTAACTACATGGGAGAAATAAGGAGAAACTGAAAACCGGGGTGGGAAAACAGAAATTTTAACAAAGCAGAAGAAAGAAGTTCATCACAGCTACTGGGTAAATCAAAGAAATTAACTTTTCCTTTCTTATTTCTGTATGACATCTTTTTCTTTGATTTTTCTTTCGTCTTTTTTGGACAATTTGGAGCTGTGTGGCCTTTTTTGTTGCGGTTGAAACAAATGATTTCTTTTTCTTTTTCTGCACAGAGAAAATTATGATCCTGTCCGACAACAAGATGCATTTTATGCAGCAATGAATCTACATAATTTTTCCACTAACATGTTTTATTCCTTGCAGTTTTCCTTTTTGTTTGAAGATACATCTGTTGAAGACATGGAAGAAGATGACCTAGTCCCAGAATGGTTTATGGAATGGTGGAAAAGATACGGGTTATCCCCACTGGTCATGAATCCATACTCATTGACTATGCTGAAGATACCAAATTTCAGTACCCCTAGCATGCTTAGGACCCATGTGTTGTACAAAACAATAAAAGATTTAGTAGATCTAAGTAGCACAGATTTTCTGAATGGAGTCAGAAGATGCGGTCATGTAAGATGGTTTGTAATGAATCATTACAAATGCAGAAAAATTCTCCCCAGTACCAATTATGAAGAGTTTCACCAACAGACTGATCCAGAATTGAATCCATTCATGAACCTGAACTATTTGGATTTGCCAGATCCACATGTTGATGCAACTTGGGAATCCGAAAAACAAGTATGGGTACAATACTATACAAATTATTTGATTGAAAGGTGGAATTACCAATGTTACACCTATCCTCAGATTGATTACTATACTTTTGTGATGTCTTTCCAACTGACTATGATGTTGGACAAGCTTTCGTGGATTACCTCGTACTGGAAATCTCCACTTTGTAATCTTTGTACAGATATCTATCTTATCTTTAAGTCTTATCGAGCTTTCGTGGATTCCCTCGTACTGGAAATCTCCACTTTGTAGTCCCAATAAGTATCCTAGATTCGGCCCCCACATGCCTCTGGCTATCCGTAAAAGGAGAAGTGATGAGATAACATGGGAAAATTTTCCCATGCCCGAATGTAGCTTTAACTTTAGCCTCAGTCAGTACAACATCTTGGCTTTTGAGTCATCAGTTTGTAATTATTGATATGAACGGATGTTTGTTCCCTCTATGGGCTATAAGAGAAAGAAGCCTTGGAGTAAGACTCATTCGGGGTGTGAAGTCTAGTCTAGAGTTTTGAGTCGAGAATTCTCCTGCTCTGCATCTGCGGACTATTAGTCTGATCTGCTTGCAACACGAGAAATACTCAAGTCGTTAGGAGATTTGAGAAGCCTGCGCATCATGTGCTTGATACTGGTGTGAACCTAAAGTGGCCGAATCTATTAGAGAGAGTTTGTATAAATCTTTTAGACTTAGTCTGCTTGTTGGCCAGGTAGCCTGTAGATTTGTTACGCTTTTTGCTAACTTATATCTACTAAATGCCACAGCGATCCATTTGAGGAAGAAGATTCTTCTCTGTAATATGTGTTCGCATATGTAACCTGTGCTTAGATCTGAAAATAAAATATCTGAATTTCTCCACTCTACCTTGTGATATCTTTTCTTTATTCCGCATATTGATATCCATGAAAGGTCCTGTAAAAATGGTATCAGAGCCAAGTCTTTGTTTGAGTGGATGTTGTCTGTGAGATATTGTCTGAGTGGATCGCGAATTTGGTGAGGCCGGGAATAGCGTTTGTAGCCCGTGGTTGTCGCAGTTGGCGTTTTAAGGGTGTTGAAGACGTCTGGCGTAGAATTCGAGTCGAGGAAGCTGCAATTTCTCCTTCAGCAGGAAGCCGCAAAACTTCTTGATTTCCATTAGCACGATTTCTCCGGGTATTTTCCTTCGATATCTTTTCTCTTTTCTCAAATGGATGCACCTTCTAGCTCAAAAGGCATGTTTGGATCAAAACATTTTAAAGATGTTCAGAATGAAGATGAATTAAGATCAGGATTAGAAAGTTTATGTCATTCAGAATCTTCCTCTGGAAATCAAGCTTCTATTGAACAAGAAGAATTAAATCCTACAGTGAATTGGAAATTACCTCCAGTTTCTTTTGCAGAAGTGTATAAAGGAATCTCTCCATTCCACTTTAGGGCCTTAAGTCAAATAAAAATCCGTGAAAAGGCAGTTCAAACAGATTTAAATCTTAATCTTATGAGACTGTTCCTCTCTTAGAAGAACGACAAATTAAAGCTACTTTAAAAAATGGATACCAATATGTCCATCTGGGGATGGTAAGAATTGGGCTAAATGCTCTACATAGGAAAGGACAAAGAGCTTATGTTTTTTCAGCCCTGCTTGATAATCGATGGACTGTTTTTTCTAAAGCCCTCATAGGTGGAATAGAAACCAGTTTATCTGATGGACCTGTACAATATGATGTATATCTTGATTTCTCTGTTTCCTTAACAGACCCTCATATCCTGAAATGTTTAACCTTGGGTGTACAGACAAAAGGCTATGAACATTTCATATCAAAATCCAAAAATATGACCATTTTTTTCATTACTTGTGTAAGAAGTTTTATAATACCACAATTCCTGCCGTTTTGCATTCTCCCCCTGATGGTACTGTAACACTGATCCAATATGACTCATCTTGTAACCCAGTAGCTCCAGTTCCTATTTCTAGAAATGATCTTTGCCCTCCTGATGATTGGATAACCAATTGGGCAAAACCAGTAAAAAGACCTGTTGCTGCTGCTCAATCAATAATCACAGAAATTGATGATCGGGTAATTACTCGATTTCCCCGAGATCACATGGTAGAGAATAATAGACCTTCTATCTCTACTATTCCTACTACTGACAGTTATCAATTACATCCGGTACAGTCTCAACCACAACAACAGATTGTAATTGATCCTGCTGTTTTTGAATCTCTTAAAAAGTTGTTCACCCAGCCATCATAAAACTCTGTTTTCAGTTCTGTTTGTGACAACCCTCACTGCTCAAAAGCATTATGCCAATTTTCTTCAGATCCACCTACACCTCATGGTGACTCATCAAAAAGAATCAATATGATAAAGTTCACTCCTCCATCTGATTCACTTGAAGAAAGTTATAAACGAGTTACATTCTTCAATCCCCAGGAAGAACTCCTTGTACAGACAGTTTCTAGTTCTTCCACCAGAGGTCCTGGATATGACAAAGATTTGCCCATTCCTTCATATAGGCGAAATCCTATTGATAAAATCCCAAAGCATGTTGAAATTCCTTCTGACTCAGAGATAATAGCTTTTCTCAAGATCTTCAAAGGCATTGGCCCTTGTAATCCAGAAGATTCCTGGAAAAAGAAAATGTTCAATTGGGATATGTTCACTCATGAAAAAGAACATTTGTATCTACAAGAAGTCAGATTGCTAGAAAAGACGGATAGACCTGCTTTCAACAAACAGAATGTGGATAATTGGAAGGAATGGATGAAAGCAAACAATTAGTGGATATCATTCTATGAATGGTATTTTCCTTCTGCAAATATAATAGAAGAATCTTTGATAAAACAGTTCAGAAACCAAGCCAAACATAAAAAAATTAAAGATTCAGAAAAATTTGTAGAAGAAAAGATGCAAGAAAATCTTGTGGTAATTCTTCCTCCTCTAAAAGCTCCTACTTTTGAATCAAAGATCCATAACATGATGACTAAGCCAAATATTCCAAGATCTTTGATCGCAGTTAGACAACAAGGAGAAGAATTTTACGACAAATTTGTTCCCAGTTCCATGTAAATATGATCAGATCTGGAACTCCTAATAAGCATAAATGGGAACTCCTTGATGGTTCAATTTTTGAAACTGATACAGCATTCCCTCCTTGGAAGAATTTTGTTATTAGAAGTTAAGATGGAGAAATGTACAGAGTCCTCCCATCTCATCCAGATGAACCTTCTTTAGCAGCTAAAGACTCCATCGCTACTACTAATTGGACAAATTTGGCCCTGTCGAGCCTTGAAAAACATCTGAAAGCCAGATCTGATTCTGTTGAATCTACATGCTCTGAATTAAAGCTCATGGTTGGTAGAGTTTTGCAGAAAGAAGATTACAATACTGTCTGTTTGAATGACAGTGTAAAAACTCTGGCAGAAAATGACCAAACAATTGCTCCGAGCTTATATAAGCTCACTTTGACAACATAGAAGAAAATCCATGATACAACAGTTGCTCATGGAAAAGAAATTATCAAGGTCTCCAACAGCCTTGACATAGTAAAGAAACAAGTCCGGGAAGTATCTAGAGGGGTTGATTCCCTAAAAAAGAAGCCAAATACTGATGCATACAAAACAGCAACTCTTTTTTCTGGGCCGAAAACTACAGTCCCTTACTCTCTCACCTCCTCGGTCGAAAGTCTTATTAAAGCTCCCAGTTCAATAAATTTTCCACCACCAACTTCTACCCATCCATATTCCCTGTTTGCAAATCCCAATTTCTTTAGATCAGTCTCTACTTCTACAAAATCCAAAGAAACTGAAGAAAATTCTAAAAGCCATGATCATAGTTTCCTATTTGGGGAATCCTCAGCTTACATGGGAAAAGAAGATGATAGTGATATAGATACAAGCCTGCACAAGATTGACTCTGTTCCAGAGATTGATGAACTAGAAGCTTGCATTAATAATTTTTCTCTTTAGGATAAAGAACAATTTGGTATTTCAACTCCAGAAGAAAGTATTGAAACTCAAGTCAATACTACCTCCTCCAGATCCTGTTGGGATACTACTTGGAATCCTTCCCCAGACCGTCGAGATTTAATGAAATCAGAATATCACAAAGATTGGTCTGCCAATTCCACCTATTCGTGGAATATAGATAATTGTACAGAAGTCGAAGTCATGTCTGTATTGCATTCCATGCTTGTCTGTTACAGAACATACCTTGCAGATGACATTGGCTCAATAAATGCCACTTGAAGAATTGTTGGAAGATTTGAAGGCACGCTGGATTCTTGGTTGAAGGCTGAAATGATCAAAGAACGAAATCTTCTTCCCCATTGGGAACAGTCTGTAGTCCTAAATGATGATGGTTCTACTTATATGGATCCAGTCACTCACTTGCCTGTCAACAATATGATTGGGAAACTCATCTATAACGTTACAGTGAATTTCATTGGTTTTCCACAAATCACCAATGATATTACGACTGTAACCTTGCTCGCCATGAAGTTGCACAATATGCAACATTTTGATGAATATTTTAATGAATTTCTTCACAGATTGCATACTTTATCTCCCGAATTGATACTTGAGCCTAAATGGAAAGAAATCTTTGTAGCTTCTCTTCCTCAATGGGTCTCAACAGCAATCGTGAATAAATTACTTGGCAAGATTGGAGATTATAAATTTGGGATTATCAGGCAAGCTGTTAAAGCCATTATTGTTGAATTATGTTCACAGATGAAGATTGCTAAAGCAACCACAAATCCCAAGAAGCCACATGGATACCAGCAGCTCTGCAAACAATGGCATCTTGGCAACGCTGGCAATTCTGAGGGGCATAGACGTAAGAAAAAGCATTTCAGTAAGAAGAATTCCCAGTTTTCCCAAGATAAATCAAAGAGAAAGCATAATATCTCCTGAACTGTTTAGAATCTGCCCAAACCCTTTCTAGGTATTGGAGATCTCATGTGCTCTAACCTCTCCACCAAATTTTGTGGCTAGAGCACATCCGATGCTACCCCAAATCAACATGTATGAGATGGACATTGAGCTCTGGGAGTTTTGGGGGGCTTGGGGTACTTCTTGGAGCAGTTAGCAACCATAGGGTGAGTGGTTCAACCTTCCCCTAGTGGTTTGTTGTGTATAGGGTGAGTGGTTCATCCTTCCCCTGTGATACCCCTTGGTGACGTGTGCAGGACGAGTGGTTCATCCTTCTCCTGCTGAGACATGCTACCCATGCAGTCTGGGACTCATGGGAAGTACCTCTCATCTGGCCAATGAGTAGGGAAATGAGGATAGGGACCATAGTACTACCGTTGGACGCATCATGTACTACCGTACTCCCTATGCTAGGATGTCCAATATTGATTTGGGCTCAATGGGAACTGACTTCGAGTCAGTATGATGTAGGGTAAAAACCCGCACATACCCACAGTATGCATAACAATGCATAAACAGGACTGTCCCAGGCAATTTACTCACAAAGGAGTCAAATCTTCATAATATCAATGGTTAAGGCCCTACATAATAGTTCCTTGTTATCAGAACTCAATCACCCTGCCAATACCTCCTATTGGGACTTTAGACTCTTTATAATCCTTCCTCCTTTCTATCGGGACCTTATCACCCCCTAACAACCTTCGTTAACCTTTATTTCCCTTAAACCACACATATATATATCCTTCCCTTTTCTAAACCTTCGTTTATATATGTTACAACGCTTAAAATGCTCTATTGGCGCTATTCCTTGTAAAATCCATTTATAAAGGAAAATGCCCCCAAACATACCTTCCTCTGCCTTTTGGTACCGGTTCTGCACAATCCCCGAGGTTAAATCTTATCGCAATCGGCCATTGCATTCTCCCCCAGCCTTACCACATATGTGATTCATCACCCCTCCGACTCCGATATGCGACTATCGGAGTTGTTACATCTATGTTCTAGCCTTTACACACTCGGCGCGACTCTTTAACACCATACAAAGGAATTACCTTAAACTTCCGCCCGAACCAATATAAGGCGAACTTCAAAGCTTATATATTGTAGCTCAAAGCGACGTCGGGTCCGTTCATCCATTGGCCCTTTGTATTATCACCAGCCTTGTTCCATACATCGATTCTCGATCTTCACTCGATGCGATCATATCTTCAGACCCAATAGGGATTTAAATCCGCCATTATGGAACTTCGGTTCTGGTTATATCGCCCTATCGGAGTTCGACAGTTCCATAGGCCGGTCCCTCTTCCACTTGAACTGAAGCGATGCGATATTTTGGGCCGATTCGATCTCGGTCGTTGATCTTCCCAGATCTAACGATTCCTGAGCATCAATCTTCACTCCTCTGTTCAATCCTTTTACTTAGAAATTTTCCGCGTTTCTTCAACTCTTTGATGATTTGGGGTTTTGTTCAGGTTTCAACCTTCCATTCTTCTGCTGTTCCATTCATTCTCGCTCGAACTTAACTCCACAACTCCATTAACCAACGTCTTTCCAGAGCATTACTCGACCCTTTGAATGGATTCAACAATCCATTACGATTTCTTCGAATCGTTTTGCACCTCTGCGTAGTCTCACTTCACTATTTCTTCAGAGCTTCACTCTGTCCATCAATTGGATTCAACCCATTGTGATTCCTCTGAATCACTCCGTTCCTCTACGTCCTTCAAAATTCTGCCTGCAACCTATGACAGAGCCTACGAATTCAAGTAATTCATTCATGAAAACACTCTTCAATACTCTGACACAATCAGGAACAAACTCTGCTTATATTAATGTAAAAGCAAAGATTACATTCGAGACTCCTTGGTCTCGCACAGGCCCATTTTTCAATGTCAGTGGCCTCTCCTCTTTCTGACTTTGCTCATAGGCTTACATATATGCTAGGAGTTCTGTTGAACTCTCCTGGTTCGACTCCTATATCTACTGAACCGACTCCTAAATCCTCTGTCTACTATGTTCACTTCAATTAATTCCTAAAAGCTCTCTCTTGTCCTTGAATCATGGAATGTTTTAAGAGTTGTGATTGACTTTGGACTCTTGTCATTTATTCCCACTCATGTTCTCATTTATTTGAGAGCACTTACAATTCCTTCCATTATCTAATTAATTCCTATTCTATGGTCAAAAGCCTAATATTACATTAATTTACCACTTAGGACTCCAACTTCCTAAAGATACATGACCCCCCTATGTTTACTTAATTACAATGATTTTCTCTGGGTGAATGCTCTTGCATCAGACTCCCAAAGTAGAAAATATTCATGATCCCCTGATCATGTGTCTTCTGATCTTTGTCTTCCTGGATCCCACACTTTTTTCTATAACTGTCCACATGCTTTATTCCCGTGTTGCTGCTGCACTTCTGTTGTCTTTTGCTCCATCTTCTTCTTCTTGTCAATTAGGTTCAAGTTATGATTGATCTTGCTTCCTACTGTTACCATTTTCCTCCATTTGAACTGCTTCGTCATCAGCTCCCACATTTCTTCAATCTTTGTTTTCAGCATATCTTTGAATTGGTTCATGTTCTGCTTCATATTTCTTCCTCTTTCTCCTTGCTTCAGGTTGCTGTTGTCCACTAATTCTTCAATCTGTCGCTGGTTTCCTTTACTTGCTCCAACATTTGCCTTGGTTGCTTTGCTGACTTCTATGCGGACTTTAACTTTGTTTGCTGCCTCCCTATCATCCTTACCCTCTTTCATGATTGAATCATGCCTGTTCAGCGCTTTCTCTGGTAAATTAACTTCTTTGTTCCATGGGTTGAGTTGTTCCATAGAATTCTCTTCTTTCACCTTTATTTGGCTGTTCACTCGTGCCAACTCTCCTCCAGCGATTGTAACAAAACCTGCATTCACAAAACACTTGTTAAATTTAAAAACACAAGGCTGGTGTGCCTTATTTCCCTTTGGCAACAATTCAGTTTGCTGCTCTGTTTCTTCCTCCTCTGTCAGCACATCAGTATGTTGATTTGAACTCTCAAAAGAATTCCTGAGACTGTCCATTAGTCTCTCTTCCACACCATTTGTCCAAATGATGTTTTCTTGCCCTTGTCCACTATAATGAACTCCTTTTTCTGCAGTCATACTATCATACTCTGAATTCTCCAACAAATATTCCAGCAATGCAATTTCTTTGTGACACTTTGCTAGTATTTCATCATCACTTATGTTTCTTGCATTTACACACAAACTATTAGTTTGGAAATCATAAGGTTCAACAGTCTCAACTGTTGCTTCACATATCAGCGCTTCAGATTGAACTTCATCTCCTTCTTCCACAAGAACTTGTTCCTGTGTTGTCACATCTTCACACACCCATGCATTATTAAGTTCCTTCTGCTGCAATAAATCACTGTTTCTCTCATTTAAGAGACATTCTTCATCCTCCTTTACTTCAGAGTTTTTTATCTTCTAAAAGATACTTCCCCATACTTATTACAGCTTCAAAAGATTGTTTATCCTCTGCAAAACATTCTTTTGTTAATGTTCTTTCTCCCTTTGTTAAGTCTTTTGCATAGACTTCTTCCTCCTTAACAACTTTCAGTAGATGTCCTTTTTCTTCACTGACTATTTCAAGAGCTCCTATGGCTATTTCCATTGTGCCTCTCATCATGGTGAATTGATGATCCTTTACTATGTTTTCAGCTAACATAGTCTCTTCTTCTTTAGTACATTCTGTCTTGTTGTCCTTCTGTAACTCTTCTCCCAGAGTTAACCTTGTCTCATCATCTTCATTAACATTCTCCCGCATTTGATTTTCATCAATAACATTAATCAAACTCATTTGATTACCTTTCTGAGACAATATTTCTTCATTCTTCATCAGAATAAGATCCTCATTCCTCATCTCCATGACAACTTCTATAGACTCATCCATAGACTTTCCCTTCTGTATGTAGTCAAATTTCTCCTCTTCTGAAAAGTTTTCTTTGTCACCTTTTGCTTCTAGATCTTCCTCTCCTCTGAAGATATCTTCAAAAGGCTGCTTTTCTCCTGCAATATCTGCCATCATACACAAACTATCAGTTTTAAAAACATAATACTCTGTGGTCTCACTTGATGGTTCAACCATCATATCTCCTTGCTGTTCTAAATCCTTCATATGATTCAAAAATTCTTCGATGGTCTCCTCTTCAATTTCCTCAAGCCCTTCACTTGGTTGCTTGATATCTTTCTCCAACTGCATATGAGATTTATCTATCTCATCTTCTTCCAAAACAGAATTTAGATTCTGCTGGTCTTCTTCTTCTTCTATGACAATATCAGCAAATTATCCTTCCTTAGATGTTTTCCCTGTAAACATACACAAAACATCAATTTTAAAGCCATGTGACCTTTTGGCCTCACTTGAAGTTTCAGTCTTCAAGTCTTCATCTTCACTCTCTTCCAGAATTTCTCTTTGTTTTGGTTCACAAATGTACTCTTCCATTTCTAACGCAACTTCCTTGAGTTTTCCCATCAGCCACTTTACTTGCATTTTCTGTAGCCTTCTCTGTATCTCTTGCCATTTTACTGGCTTCCTCCTAAGACCTAACCTAGTCTCTGGCTTTCCTCAAACATTCTCCTTAATGCATTGAGTTGTTCTTTTAACTCTGCAATCTCTTTGTGAATTTCTTCTTGACTCATCTTCTTGCCATTTTCTTTGGCATCCTCTTTCTTCTATTGTGGCTTCTTTATGAACCTCTGCTATGACTATCAGTGGTCATCTTCTTCTCTTCTTTCTTCATGAGCTTCTCACTCATCTGCAACAAGCCTCTGCCACAACTAGTCCACCTGGCTGCAATCTTACCTCACTAAGCTCTCCTGACTCAGTGTTTTGGTAATCATAGGTCCTCTATCTAGAACCTCTTCTTGAGCAACATCTTTGCCCCTTCTAGGCTTCTGCAATTTCTCATTCTCTCTTGAGAACACTTCAACTGTCCTCTCTCTATTCAATCTCTTGTTGGATTGTTCAGGTTCACTGTTTCTTTTCTTCAGGATGTTTTCCTTACTCTGTCTTCAAGAACACATCTAGTTCTCCTCTCACAGCTTCTCTTGTTGTCACTTGTGCATTGATATAAAAACACACATTCTCAATTTAAAACAGAACATACTACCTCACCTTCAAGATCTTAGCATGATCTTGTTTCACCATTCCACTTGTGCTTTGAATGGATTGTCTTTTATCTTATCTCCAAGTCCTCTTTCCTTCAGAACTTGCATTAAGTAATCTTGCTTTTTCTTTCCTTCAAGAAATCCTCTGTTCCTATTTACTCCAAGCTTCTGCTGGAATTGCTATACTCTTCTAGAACTTCAAAGTTCTCCTTACAGTCTTCTGTTGTAATCTATGCACATTACCTTCCTTAGTGTGCAACCTCCTTTTCATAGAAATCTTTTTCTCGCTCTGATTTCAATTTTACTCTGATACCACTAATGATGTAGGGTAAAAACCCGCACATACCCACAGTATGCATAACAATGCATAAACACAACTGTCCCAGGCAATTTATTCACAAAGGAGTCAAATCTTCATAATATCAATGGTTAAGGCCCTACATAACAGTTCCTTGTTATCAGAACTCAATCATCCCGCTAGTACCTCCTATTGGGACTTCAGACTCTTTATAATCCTTCCTCCTTTCTATTGGGACCTTATCACCCTGTAACAACATTCATTAACCTTTATTTCCCTTAAACCACACACATATATATATATATATCCTTCCCTTTTCTAAATCTTCGTTTATATATGTTACAACGCTTAAAATGTTCTATTGGTGCTATTCCTTATAGAATCCATTTATAAAGGAAAATGCCCCCAAACATACCTTCCTCCGCCTTTTGTATGGGTTCTGCACAATCCTCGAGGTTGAACCTCATCGCAATTGGCCATCGCATTCTCCCCCAGCCTTACCACATATGTGGTTCATCACCCCTCCGACTCCGATATGCGACTATCGGAGTCGTTACATCTATGTTCTAGCCTTTACACACTCGTCGCAACACTTTAACACCATACAAAGGAATTACCTTAAACTTCAGCCCGAACCAATATAAGGCGGACTTCAAAGTTTATATACTGTAGCTCAAAGCAACGTCAGGTCCATTCATCCATTGGCCCTTTATATTATCGCCAGCCTCGTTCCATACGCCGATTCTCGATCTTCACTCTATGCGATCATATCTTTGGACCCGATAGGGATTTAAATCCGCCGTTATGGAACTTCGGTTCCGGTTATATCGCCCTATCGGAGTTTGGTAGTTCCATAGGCCAGTTCCTCTTCCACTTGAATTGATGCGATGCGATATTTTGGGCCAATTCGATCTCTGCCGTTGATCTTCCCAGATCTCAGGGTTCTTGAGCATCAATCTTCACTCCTCTGTTCAATCCTTTTACTCAGAAATTTTTCGCGTTTCTTCAACTCTTCGATGATTTGGGGTTTTATTCAGGTTTTAGCCTTCTGTTCTTCTGCTGTTCCATTCGTTCTCGCTTGAACTTAACTCCACAACTCCATTAACCAACGTCCTTCCAGAGCATTACTCGACCCTTTGAATGGATTCAACAATCCATTACGATTTCTTGGAATCGTTCTGCACCTCTGCGTAGTCTCACTTCACTATTTCTTCAAAGCTTCACTCTGTCCATCAATTGGATTCAATGACCCATTGTGATTCCTCTGAATCACTCCGTTCCTCTACGTCCTTCAAAATTCTGCCTGCAACCTATTACAGAGCCTACGAATTCAAGTAATTCTTTCATGAAAACACTCTTACAATACTCTGACACAATCAGGAACAAACTCTGCATATATTAATGTAAAAGCAAAGATTACATTCGAGACTCCTCGATCTCACACATGCCTATTTTTCAATGTTAGTGGCCTCTCCTCTTTCTGACTCTGCCCGTAGGCTTACATATATGCCAGGAGTTATGTTGAACTGTCCTGGTTCGACTTCTATATCTACTGAACTGACTCCTAAATCCTCTATCGACTATGTTAACTTCAATTAATTCCTAAAAGCTCTCTCGTCCTCGAATCATGGACTATTTTAAGAGTTCTGATTGACTTTGGACTCTTGTCATTTATTCTCACTCATGTTCTCATTTATTTGAGAGCACTTACAATTCCTTCCATTATCTAATTAATTCCTATTCTATGGTCAAAAGCCTAATATTACATTAATTTATCACTTAAGAATCCAACTTCCTAAAAATACATGACCCCCTATGTCTACTTAATTACAATGATTTTCTCTGGGTGAAAGCTCCTGCATCATAGTAAGAGTGGTATGAAACACTCTCTTATGATTGGGACTGACTGCGGGTCAGTAGAGAATGGTATGATACATTCTCGATCACTTCTTCTTCTTCATAGTTCAGCAGAGCAATGCATAGATGGTAGAGATAGTACATATTGGCAGATGGATTAGCAGGTGGAGTTCTCCCTAGTTGAGACAGAGTGTTAAAATTGGCAACTAGGGCCAAACTCCACATGGGTCATTTTATTTATGACAACTTCTATTTTTCTTGGATTCTCTCTTCGAGAGGTGTAGGATTGATCTAAAGATCATTCGATTCTAACATGTAAAAATGAAGTTATGAATTTATTTTGATTATGAACAAATTGTCAAGGTCAGCTAGCAAACTCATGTAGGCTCAGAAGCCCAACAGTGACGTCTATTCATCCTCAATGTTTGCCTATAAATATACATGATGTCTCCTCCTTAGTTGGACACACTTCACTTCTCACACATCTCTCTCTCCTCATCTGATTGGGTACGAATTTCTAGGCAGCCTCTCTCTCCACACGTACGAAGGAAAGGACAACATTTTGTTCCAGCTGTTGACCAGTGTTGACTGAATTTGCAGGAGGTTGTTTTGACTATGTTGATCGAGCGTTGACCTGGTTTTGGTGTGTTTTTGGATGGAGGAATTCTGTCCTAGTAGGCTGCAGATTTGGGAACAAGAATAGAGGCAATTTGACCTCCTGTTTGACCAACGTTGACTGTACTAGGGCTAGTCGTAGGGTTGACTTTCGTTCACCAATTTTGACTGGACTTTTTTCGCATTGTTTTGGGCTGATTAGACTTGCTGTTGGAGGCCGAAGTTGACTGGGTTTGACTGAGCTGAATTGAGGAAGAAGTCTGCCCTGTTGACCAACATTGACTTTTTTGGTTAGGGCTCTTTTGCTGCTGTTATAAATGATCAGAATTTGTAAATTGTACTATCTCTCTCTGTTGAACTATTAAAGACTAAAAGAAGATTTGATAAAGAGTTTCCCCACATTGGGGTTTGTCCCTGGCTGGTGCCACATCTTGTGTCCTCTTGCCTTGGCTTACCTTCTATTGTTTATGTTTATGTTCTATCAACATTTTACTTACATGTTTATGTGATTGCTAAATTGAAATTGATATTGGGCTCATAAAGAAATTGAAGTAAAATTGCTCTAAAGCATAGAACATACCATTGTTACCTAAAATTATAAAAAAAACATAACTAACCTCTATTCATAAATATGTATCGCCATGACTGTCAATTGCTGGAATTCTATGATGTAGGATTCCGACGACCCAGTCTGCTTGAGCTATGCCTAGCTCTCTGAAGTGTATATTAGGATCCTCCCGGTCAAAACGTTCTACCAGTCTTTGAGTGAATTCCACATATGAGGCTATGCCAGAGTGCCCCAGTGTGACTAGTACTTGGCAATGTTTTAAAACTCCGACTCTAGTTTGGAAACAATCGAGGGTTGGCTCTGACTCCGACTCCGACTTGGTATCGACTCAGCCAATTTGATTTCAATGACTCGGTCATTGTAAAAAATATGTTAAATATTTTTTTTTATTATAAAAAAACATAATTCAAAAGATTTTCACTCATGTTTCCAAACACAGTTTTAGAATATAGAGAGAAGACAACATATGATCAAAGTAGGCTCATGAATATATACATTATATCAAAATGGGACCCATTGCACTGTCCAATACAAAGTTCATACTTAGCCACCAATGCCAGGATTCTTTTCTACCTTAGCCCGAGGACAATCACTAGACTACAACAACAAGAATACCAATTCTCTACAACCAATCATAGCTTCCCAAATGATAAGCCAATGAATTGTTCAACATATGTCTTCAAATTTGTGCCTTTGCTATAGGACGGTCTGTCTCATGCTTCTACCTAGACTGCTGGAGATGATTTCAAGAAATCTGCCCCTAATGAAGTCTCAAAACCCCTGATTTAATTCTGGTCAAGCTCCAGAAGAACTAGAGGTAAATATGTATCTATTAGTCCATTGCCAAAACGTTTTCCTTTTTAAAAACATTGTATGGCTCAATGCATTGTTTCAATTTTCTAATTCATGCCACTAGGATAACCATACTTCGGCCTTGTAATTTTCAAAACTTTCTCATAGTGATAGATTACTTGAGGGCCATAAATATGCAATAAACAACAACCCAACCGTTGATATGTAGGAGGTGGAACAACTTTTGACAAATGTGCTTTAGGATATTTTTCAAAGAGCCGAGCTGATTGAGTTGTTACCGCGTTGGCCGAGTCGGTGACGCTCGGTAACAACCTGGCTAGCTGTTCCGTTTCGACCACTGAGCCGACTCGGTCAAGCATTGGCTCGGTTTGGTTCTGCCGAGTCAGAGTCGGCTCGATTGTTTTATAAAACACTAGTCCATGGTACCACCATTCATGTGCCTTCCCTTCCAAATGTAATGTGGTAAATTGGATAGCATTTTCTTCCTGCATGGGATTAAGTCGGAAATAGGTGACCAATGTTTGTACTCAAGCCCTTGCCCAGCATTTAGATGATCTATTAAGGGAGGGGATGGGTAGCTTTCCTACCTTTTGCATCAAATATTGATTCTGTTGCTCCTTGGGTCTTTTTTGTATTTGATGTTGTTGTATTCTTGAAAAGATATGGTTGCTCATGTGTTTTCTTCCAGTGCTGCATACTCTTAGAAGTACTCATTAAAGAGCCCATTATACTCTACTGCTCCTTGCGTTGTCGTTCGCTGGCTGTCTAAAAATTAAGGAAGGGTCTATGATTACTTCCATTGGTTGCCCTGGCGTTAGACTGTGCAAAAGTATTGAAGGGGCCAAGATTATGGTTGTTGCTCTCTTCAGCCTAGTCCTGTTACCAACATTCAAACCATTAGCAATAATGTTACCTAGATTGTTTATGGCTTGCATGAGCTGCATCATTTGCTGTTGTCTCTGGGTTAACTATTACTTCCCTTGCACTAGCAAATTTTTTATTTCTATCTGCCCATGGATTATCACATGCAAGAGGTCATTAGTATCCGGTCCCCCTCATCCTCCTTGATCCTTCGTAGTTGTATTATGGATAACCCTTTTCTTTCACTGTAAGGTTACTTGTATCCTCAAGGCTTATACACTGACAAGCTGGAAGGATTCACAACTTTGATACCACTGTAATGTCCCAAGGGAATTTTTCCCTTAGGGTTCTTTTTTTCTGTCTAGGGTTTCGAACAAGTCAGAGAGAATTATACAACAACAATGCACATTCATATGACAATGAGTATTTTTCTATGCAATGCACAAATATAGAGATTTTAACAACAATATGGGTTCACTTCGACCTTTGTTTTTCCACCCATCGACCTTTGTTTTTCCACCCATTTTTACTTGCCTTTTCCCCTTTTCTTGATTTTTTTCTTTGTATTACTGCTCAGGGTTCCAGGGAATGAGAGCATGTTGTTTATTATGTAAAACAATTATTACCCACTTAAGGTGGGGCAGTTCATTGCCCACCAGGGGTTGGGACATGCATGGGTTCCTTTACGATGTGGGAGCACTCATGGGGCCCTAGGAACCAAGGTGACAACAATGATAAGGGGCATAGCTCATGTTTGGCTTTTGCCCACATGCTATATTGAATGTCCCGACCATCTTTTTCATTTTATAATATTTTTTTATTTTATTTCTTGCTTAAGGCCATGATATGCTTTTAATTTTTTTCCGTAGCATCAACCTCCGGGGCAACATTTCTAGGCCTAACCCAAACATATGGACAAGGGGAGAGGGTGTGCCAGTGCCTTGTGGACCCAATGGTCATGTGGACCCAAAGAAGGAAAATGATGAAATAGGGCTTGTAATGTGCGGAGGGGAGTGAAAAATGTGGAACTGGAAAATGAGACCACACTACCAAAATCTCGGTTTCCCAAGTAGTGCCCTTCCTAAAACCAATGGTCAATAGGGGAGATTGCACAAGCACCCAAGTGCACAATGAAAAACATACCTTTTGGGTTGGGTTGCCCACCTTCTAACATATGATCTTGACGGATGGGCGAGGGGACATATGACTGATGCAGGGAGTGGAGATCAAATGGCACAATATATCGGCTACATCGGTGGCTGTCAGGGGCTACTGACTGCCAATTGAAGAGATATCTAGGAGAAAAATTCTCGTATGGGGTCCACCCACATTTCGTGTGTAACACGTTCTACTACAACATTAATGGGGACATCACTTGCACAAGCACCCATGTGCACAATGAAAAACATACCTTTTGGGTTGGATTGCCCACCTTCTAGCATCTGATCTTGACGGATGGGCGAGGGGACATATGACTGATGCAGGGAGCGGAGATAAAATGGCACAATATATCGGCTACATCGGTGGCTGTCAAGGGCTACTGACTGCCGACTGAAGAGATATCTAGGAGAAAAATTCTGCTATGGGGTCACCCACATTTGGTGGGTAACACCTTCTACTACAACATTAATGTGGACATTGCTTTCACTTTCTCTCCCATGATTCCTGGATGCCAATGCTTTTTCTCTTCCAACAAATTGTTTTCTTCTCTCATTTTTCCAAACATTGGGGATGCCAAATGATTTGCTTTAACTTTTGTCCATCAATTACCCTTTCCTCTGACCAAAACTGGTTTGGATGCCCAATCAATTTTCTCAAGCTGCCACTGAAATTGTTTCATCCGCGATTATTCATCATCCCCTGGTAATCAATGTTTGGGAGGCCATTTAACTTCTCTTCCTCGGGAACAGAGGTTAGAGGTTAGAGGTAAGTCTTTCTTTTTGTTATAGCTTTGTTTCCTTACACATTGGGTCCAAGTCCCCTTTAGTTGGGGTGAAGGGTGGAGAAGTATCACTCTCCCCTTTACCTCCTACATGCTTTGTGCTGCATTGTCTCCACCCTTCCAGCCTGCCAAGTGCCAACACTTACAAAGGGCTTCACTCCACCTTATAAAGCCTTTAAATATGCAGAGGGTGGGAGTTGGACCTCACGGGCCTCAAATTCTCTGCTTGTAGACTTTAAAAGGCTTTAATGCCAAGACTTTAACAAGGCTTTCTCAAGACTTTGGCAAGACTTTGTAACGGCTTTCTTAACCTGACTTTTTGATGAAAAATAGTTTTTTTCTAAATCATATTTTACTCTGTACAGCCTTTTCATTCAACATCGATTTGTTTCAGATCTCTCTAAGAGTCCATATAAAATTTGTACCTTCTTGTTTTATTCTCTTTATCTGATATGAAATTGCAAATTCCTTGGTGCCATAGGATTCCACATTGGCTTTGTTTATCAAGATATACAGTAATGTTGGGCACCTTATGAGCTGCACTCTTGTTTTCTTTTATTCATATGCTATGCTATTGTCAGTTCTAAAGTGAATGACTGATATTGTTTGAGCTTGTTCTGCAGTAATGGGACAAGATATATTTGGAAGGCATAAAGCAATTAAATTTTAATGTGCAGGAGAACTAAATGATTAATGTTCTTATGTATGAATTTCCTGCTCTGCAAATCACTTAGTCCGTGGTATTTTCAGTATGTGATTAATCCTGTTTTAATATCACTGGCAAGGCTGTATGAAGAGTTTCTATGCTTTTCTGGATTAGTGTGGTGAAAAGTCTTGGTGGCTTCCTTCTCTGTTGAAAAGTAGGGATAACCTTCACCTGTTAAATAAAATGTTCGTGAAACAAATTCATATTTTTGTCAATTTCTGATTTGGCAGGTAAGTAGCAGAAAACAAAATCTGCAGGAATATTGCTGGGATTCAAAAGGTACAGGTTCACTTTCAAATGGAGAACGAAACAAATGGTTACGATTGCATGGCTTGTCATTATCCAGAATTGGGTCTCTAGAGAAGTTATTATGGGTGCAGAGGCTGGATATTAGTCATAACAGGCTCCGGTCAATAGATGGTTAGTGTTTACTGTAATTTTATTTAGTTTTTTTTTTTTTGCATTGTACATTTACTTCGATATTGTTGAACGGTGAACACCATTTAAGTTTCTGTGTCATATCTAGAAGAAACATCGATTATGTTCAAATATGGAAAATATTATCAGGCAAGGTCAAGATATGTGGAAAGGAAGAGTAATCTCTTCTGAGAGAAAATAAAGGATGTTAATGATGAATAATGGTTCCATCAGTCTTAAAAATTAAGAATAACAATATCTTCTTATTAATGTCTACATCATAATGCCATATCCCATTTTCTTAGGGTGCATTATTGGTGATTGTTATGAATATAAAATAACATATACAAATTTACAAATATAGGGATATAGAACTTGGGTTATAATATAAATCTTATATAATTATTAGAATGAGCAATTGTAAAGACATGATTGTATGTGAAGTGTCACCATAGGCATATAAAGGCCAACACCTTCATTCATATATATATATATATCAATTGGTCTTGCCTCAGGTGGTTGGGAGAAATGTTATTATCCTCCCCGCCTAGTTTCAATTTCCACATGTGACATGTTGAGCTCATAATGAATATTTCTGTTAATGGCTTTGAGCATTGTTCTTTGAACAGTCCCTTGAGGACTGAAACATGTATATTCCTCATATAGAATATAAATATGTTTCTCATGTAAACAGACACACACACACCCATCCGTTTTTGTTCCAAACTGGAACAGTCAAATATAATAGAGAGTTTTATACTCCATTTGGTATCAAAGCCAACTTCTTGGCCTATT
Organism: Pinus taeda; assembly: GCA_000404065.3. NCBI lineage: Eukaryota > Viridiplantae > Streptophyta > Pinopsida > Pinales > Pinaceae > Pinus > Pinus taeda. The sequence continues at coordinate 64,703 of APFE030752022.1, forward strand.
CATGGGTTAAATCCCTCAAGCCACTAGTATGTACCCCTTTGTTGCACATATCCAATCAGTGGTCTTATTCTTCTGTACATTTCATCCCATCAGCTAGGGGCACCAAGAGACTGGCTGATGATAGCATTGCTTCAGACTCCAGATCAATGTGGACTTAGAGGGATCATTCTGCCTTCTGAGAGACCTCAAAGACACCGCCACAACATTTCCATTTTGAAGATAGTCTTAATCCGAAAAGGGCATAACAAAATTTGCCTAAATGATGTGTTGGGGAACCATCAAATTGCATTTGATAAAGTGATGAAGCAAGAGGGTGTAAAATCTCTTTGACCAGATCTAATGTGACTCAAATAGGTTATAGGCCCCCACACCTTTGAACTGTACGAAACTGTGTCTAATGATGGTGATCCAGGTGGATATTGGTGGCCACCGCCTATTCCACTTGGACCCTCACCATTGTTCTTTCAGTTTTTTCCAGTTTCCTTAATTGTAGCACAATTTACTATTTTTGGCATTTTTTCTGGTCCTAAATTTCTGGAGCCGTTTTGAGGCCATAAACGACTTTTTTTGCGCAAAATACTTAAATATATTGCGTCAGCAACTGTAGTCCTCGAAGAGATCTTTCCAACGAGATATCATACGCGTCAAACAGAGATAATATGACCAAGTTACGACCCCGAGAAGTTGGCTGCCCAACTAACCCCAACGGGGCCCATAAACTCTTGGTGCTACATCTCCTCGGGTTAGGGTTTTGGTTGTTTAGGGTTTTCTCTTATTGTTCAATAATAAAAAAGCCCTTGAACCTCATTGTAACTCAGTTCAGAGGCATGTAGCCGCCACATCTCTTCTTAGAGATAAGCTACCATTTCCCGAGCTAGTCTTATTTCCATTCAGTTTGTAAGCATATTTCAGTATTTGATATTAATGAAATGAAGTGTTATTTCTGCTGCATCTCTGGATTTATGGTTATATCTGTAATTTGTTGCGTTCCTGTTTAAATTTAGTGTTGAAATTTGGTACCGGAGGACAGGTGGTTCCCTTAGGCTTTGATCTTTGGCCTAGGGAAAAGAGTCCAAAAGATTTTAATTTTTCTCCTAAAGTGACTTTATGATTTTTTATAAAGTTAAAATCTAATTTAAAAGTGACTTTAAGTGATAAAGTTACTAAGTCTAATTTTAAGTGACTTTTATAAAGTCAATGAAAATTAGAAAGGAAAAGTGACTTTGGAAATAAATGACTAAGTGGGTCTTTATTAAAGTGGGTGAATTAAAAAATAGAAAGTGAGATTTAAATGTGCATTTAATCTCAGCCATTGATCTAAATCTATTTCAGCCATTGGATTTAGAGATCACCCAAAAGTCACTTGGATCACCCAAAAGTCACTTGGAGTTATATTAAAGGAGGAAAAGGAGGAAAAGATCATTCATTCTTTCATGAGCAGATTGGGAGAAGGAGAGCAAGAGAGCAAGGGAGATTTCTGGACAAGAAGGAGAAAGAGGCAGCAGTTTGGCACACATACCAGGCAGCTCTTCAGCAAAATCAGAACATCAGAAAGACAAGCAGAACAGCAGCAAGAACAAGCAGAAAAAGCTGATTTTTTTGCTGAAAACTGAGAAGTTTCCAGGGGGTCCGTTGGACTGAAAACGGATAAGTTTGCTTGCTGAAAAAATTATTTTGCTGAAATTTTCTTGCTGTAAAAAGACATTTTTCAGAAATAAAGAAGAGCTCTCAAACTGGTTTTCCCCAAGAGTTGTAGGGGGTTTTTCCAGGGTCACGTTGACAAAAAATATCAGTGTTTTAATGTGTTTTAATGGCTGTCTATTACTGCTGATTTTTATTTCTGCAATTTCCAGCATTCTGTAAATTTTTCATAATTTGTGTTTTCAGCAAAATTTTATTTTTCCAGCTTGTTGAATGTATGGTTATGGGAAAGGGCATTTAACTACATGGGAGAAATAAGGAGAAACTGAAAACCGGGGTGGGAAAACAGAAATTTTAACATGGTATCAGAGCTTGAGTGCTGAAAGGCAGTTTGGGACAGCAAAAGAGAAAAATTACAGCTGCTGATTTTTCACTCAGAAAATTCCAGCAAGCTGATTTTTCATAAACAGCAGGTTTTATCTTTACTACAGTAGTGCTATTTTTCAGTTTAGGACAGCAGGATGTCATTGGGATTGAGGGTGGAGGATAGGTTGGATGGGCATACAAATTACAGCGTTTGGAAGGAGAGAATGCAGAGTATCTTTGAGGAGGCAGAAGTCTGGGATATCATGGTGCATACAACACAGACCTCTGTTGTTGTGGCTACTGATGCTACTCAGGCTGAGTATAATAAAAAGAACAACAAGGGTAAGAAGTTGATTCTAGACGGAGTCAAAGACCATTGCATTCCTCATGTGAGAGGAAAGAGCAATGCCCATGAGATGTGGACAGCATTGTCCAATCTCTACCAGAGTACCAATGAGAACCGAAAAATGGTTCTGAAGGAGAAACTAAAAAACATTAAGATGGGCAATGATAGTGCAGCTGGATATCTCACTAAGATTACTAATGTGAGAGATGAGTTGGCAGCGATTGGAGAGGCCATTCCACCCACTGAGTTGGTGCGGATTGCGGTAAATGGCCTCCCCCGTTCATGGATGAACTTTGCTGATTGGGTTTGTGCACGTGAGACCCTTCCCACATGGGAGAGGTTTTGGGATGATTGCATTCAGACAGAGATTAGGAAAGGTCAGCTTGGGGCAGCCAAGCCAATTGAGCAGGATGAGGATGTAGCTGTCAGCAGGAGGCAAGAAAGACAAAGGTAAAGGTAAACAGGGTAACACACAGAAGGACTATTCCAAGGTGAAGTGTTGGAATTTTCAAAAGATGGGACACTATGCAGATGTGTGTCTGGAGAAGAAGAAGAAGAAGGGGAAGAACCAGAGCGTGGCAGCTTCAGCAGAGGTTGAGGACTTTGTAGTTCGTTTTGACCGAGAGTTTGGGTTCACTGCGTATGAGTCCTCTAGTGCAGGATCACCTGCCACATAGGTTCAGAGCGAGCATGCGTTTCCCTCGATTAGCGGAGGATCTTCAGGTATCTGGTATGTGGACAATGGGGCTTCACGTCACATGACAGGAGTCCGTGAGTACTTCTCTGAGCTTTCAGAGAGTGGCACTAATATAAAGGTAGTACTCGGTGATGACAGAGTTGTTAGAGCAGTCGGGGTGGGGACACTGACATTTCAGAGGGAGTCCAAACCTCCCTTGAAGGTGTTAGATGTTCTTTATGTGCCAGGGATGAGGAAGAACCTCATATCCGTCTCAGCTTTGGAGGACAGAGGATATGAGATACTGTTTAGGGGAGGACAGTTGTTGATGTATCCCAAGGGCACTCCAGTTGATTCAGCTAGAGCGATAGGTGTACGCCATGCAAAGGTGTACAAGTTTGCATTCCAGTCCCTTGTGGCATTGAGCAGTAGTACCGACAACAGAGCTAGCAGTTCTGAGCTATGTGAGATTTGGCACCGCAGGATGGGACATATGTATCATGGAGCCTTGAGGACCCTGCGGGAGATCACTACAAGTGTGCCAGATTTCAGTACTGGTCACTTTGATACTTGCAGAGGATGTGCGATGGGCAAGTTTGCCAAATCCCCTTTTCCCAGCAGTGACAGTAGAGCGACTGGGATACTTGATTTGATTCATTCTGATGTGAGCGATCGGATGTCTCATGTTTCCTTGA